>PNEQ01082392.1:47426-61825 GCA_003012365.1 Medauroidea extradentata | reverse complement strand
GAAGGTAGCTCGATATGGCTTATTTGTCGATCAGGATTGCCCATGGCTCGCGGCATCGCCTGATGGTCTTGTTGGAGTTGATGGAATTCTTGATGTTAAATGTCCTGCTGGAGCCTCAAAGCTAACACCAGAAGAAGCAGTCAAAGAGAAGAAAGTTACATTTTGTAACATTGTAGACGGCAAAATGATTTTAAAGGAAGAACATGTGTATAGGCCGTTCGGAATAAAGTGAACACGAAATATTTAACCTTTGAAAAATATCACTAGATGTTACTACACATAATTCAACAGTACCGATAGTCACTTTACTGCTTGTGTGGTTGGCAACGAAATAACACAACATAGTTCCGAGTTTATTCGTATTTAAATACAACAATACTGAAACAAAATCAAAAGACAGCGATATAATTGTATTTTATATAATTAATAAACTTCTTTTTTATCAAACTATATATGTACCTATCGACTGCACAATTTATCTTACACGCGCAAACATAAAGTGACGTGTCCCAGGAGGTTAGACTTTTCCCGTCGTTAGCTGTTATTCGCGTAAATATACGAATTGGCTGGAAATAGATCTTTAGCAGGGCTTTTTCGAGTGCTCACTTTATTCCGAACTGCCTATACATGTACCAAGTACAGGGGCAAATACATATTACAAATCGAAAGTATTGCTATTTTGTTCTCTGGACACCACGTGGATCACTAGTCCAAAAGATTGAAAAAAAAAAAAAGACACTTTTTGGGAATAAAAAATGATTAAGAAACTGACTCGTTTTTACGTGGAAAGTCTCCTTCCAGAGATAATTGATCCTCGCTACCCCAGGAACATGGAAGTTAGGGAACCCAGTAGTAATACCTGAATATGTTCATGTGAAATGTTTTTTTAACGTAGTTTGTGCCCAAGTCGACACATTTGAACTTTTTTTGAAGATTGAGGTTTTTTAAATTACCTACTAGGTTATGAGTAAAAATGTTAAACTACTGAAGTATGCGGTTCGGATGAAATTGTTCCTGAATATATCTGTGGGCCTGTAAATGAACAGATGAGTGCCATTGTCAGTACTTTTGCCTATAGAATTAAATATTGAAGTTCTTTATTATTGAAGTGCAGTATTGTAATATTGTAATACCTCGAAACTGCCCCTGTGATCTATGATTAAATGTGATCCTGAGATCATTGTATAGAACGAACCGCGATTGGGTTCAAGCATTCTGGGTTTACTTGAACAGAGTTTCAACGCATAGGAATATGGGAGTTTTGAGGGTTGTAACCCCCCATTTTTAAACCATTTTTTTTTTAAATTTCACATTAAAAATTAGTTTCATTATTCCTGGTAGAAAATGCTATGTTTAGTTGCGAAAACTGCAAAAATATAACTATCTTGCTCCTTCAATTTCAAAATTTTTCGTGGAGGACCCCCCCATCCTCTTAAAAGTACATTGTCAGTGTTTCTTTATAATGATCACCACTTCTTTTCTAGCCAAAGTACTTTTTCATTGCGAAAAGTGCCAAAATAGCATTACTATGCACCCGAAAATTCAACATTTTTCCAGCAGTGAACCAACGCACCCCCGCCCCGCTCAAAAGGAGTGATCTGTTTTATTTTATAAAATCCATCTTAGCCTCGATATATTAGGAAAATGTACATAGGGAAATATAACATTTTGGTGTTTAGAAAAACGGCTAAAATAGCAGTCTTTTAATGCTTAAAATTTAAAATTTCCCCGGGGGAGGAACTCCCGGACCACCCTCCCACATTAAAGTTATGCTTTGTATTCCTTATTAAATTCGTCTCCTTTATCCACAAAAAATGGGAAAAATTTCACATTAAAAAAATAACATTTTACCTGTAGAATATTCAACATTTAGTACAACATTTAATTAACAAAACTGCTAAAAATACATCATATTACACCTTGAAATCCAAAAATTACCGGGGGACGGCGCCTGGACCCCCCTCCTTTTGTATGGAATGGTTGGTGTCCCTTCATAAAATTTCTTAAGTCAACTCTCCCCCCTCTTTTTTTTTTTTTTTTTCGTTTCGTAAATCCTAGCAATGCCACTGAAATGCTGAGACTACAGTATTCGTCAAAGGAAATTATTTACGATAGCAGAAAGTGTAAATAGTTATTTTAGCTTAGCAAGTGCGATTTAGTGTAACAATAATTTTTTAAATGTTAAATTAACAATTTCACCCCAACCCACGATATAAATATTATATTACTATGTAGGAATTCATTATGTAGCCAACTTTTAAATGTGTGTTATTGGAAAAAATGTAACGCATAATAAATGTTGTATTGTCATTTACTTTCATGATTTACAGTTTAATTAAAGAAATATTTAAATTATATACATAAGCTAAAAGCTAGTGAATATATAATTTAATTGTAGAATAGTGTATTAATGTTCGGTAAATTCCATTTGTCGCCACTCGCCATCCTTTGTCTGTTTTGACAACCAAAATAATTTTTCATGATTTATAAACGTCTTTTATGCTATATGATAACTGCAAGTAACATTAATATTGGCCTAATGCGATGTGCAGTACAATGTGACTATCTTAAACAAAATTGTTTATTATGTAAATAAAAACATAGTGGTTTAAAGGCATTTAAATTTAATTTAAAAAAGTTCTACGTTTTAAGTATTTCTGGCAGTAAGCAATCCCATACATAATTTTTTTTATGAATCGTGTTCCCCTTACGCTGTGCATAACCTCAACTACAATATACGAACCAAGATTAACATTTTGAGTCACCGAAATTCGGTGATTTCGAAGCACTCGGTTCAATCGTTTGTGAAACCGGCACTTAATAGTGTAAACATGTTGAACATAAAATTGTATATGTACACTGGTTTTGCAAGGCATTAGCTATATTTTGAATTTAGATTTTTTTTCTATGTTCGGATACTTTGAAAATAATAGGGTAGATAATGTCTTATTAGCGCTAAATTTCATAATGCAAACTGAAAGTGCTTCAATAAATCCAACAATACGCACAATTAATTTGTTATGGTTTTATGATCTTTAAGTTTTTCATTTTGTATATTTGTGTATTGTCTGTTTGAGATTGAACTATTATTTAAAGTATATTATACTGTGCTAATGTAAATGTTTTTTTTATTATATATAAATATATCATAAATATATATTCATTTGGATTATTGCTACATCGAGCAATATGTATAGAATTTAGACACATGCTGTATTATCGTTAATAGATCTAAAATTATTACTTTTTAATTTGCACTCATATGTTAAACTTTGTAGACCAAAACCATTACCTTTTACTGTCGAGGTTCTTATCTACCTGCGCTCAAACCGCATTGCAGCGTGTTGCGATTAGTCGTTTTTCAAACGCAGCCAACCTAGATAAGAACCTTAAAAAAATTTACTGTTTCAGCTGTAGATACTGAAAAACACTTTAATATTATTAGAATAAATATGTAACTGTTTTTATTTAACATGTAATTCGTTAATTGTTAAGTAGACCTTACAAATGTTTTGTTTGCGTTGTCATCGAAAAGTTGAATATGTTTACTGCACTCACAACGCCAAGTTTGTAGAGTAAAGCTGGTAGCTTGATACTCTGTAACGACGGGTGTTATCTCTTTGGGCAGATGGGGTTTGAAACGTAAGGAGCGATATGACCTTCACTAGCTATCTTCCTCTCTACTCCTCCCACTTCTTTTGTCAGCTCATATGTATGTGGAGAGAAACATAGGAGAAGGAATTCACACCCGTAGTTACGAACACTGCCACCAGCCACAACCAAACCAAATACGTACTTGACGCTGGGCATAAATTCCCACGGTTCCGCCCGGCGCCCTTAAGGATTTTAAGGTGCAAAATAGCGCGCTATCTGAGCTATTTTCGTGACTAAATATAAAATATACTACTGGTAAAAATATAAATTTTTTAATGGGAAATTTTTCAAAACTTCTTTCTTTCTAAGCTTCTTTCCGAGAAAAATTTGGCTTTTAAGGTGCAAAATGGGGCTATTTTAACAGGTTTAGTAACTAAAAATTGAGTATATCTTGCTAGTGAAAATATTTTTAATTTTTTAGTATAAAATTTTATTTAACTTTACACCCCTTTGAAATGGTGGTCCGGGGTCCTCCCCAAGAAAATTTTGCAATTTAAGGTGCTAAATAATGCTTTTTAAAAAGCAGGTTTTGTACCTGAAAATTTACTGTACTAAAGGTAAATTTATTATTAATTTTTAAATGTGAAATGTTTCCAATTTACCACTCCTTTAGAGAGAGCGAGAAAGAGGGGGGGGGGGGAGGGCTCCTCCACCGAGAAAACTTGGATTTCTAGGTGCACAATTGTGTTATCTTAACATTTTTCGTAACTTAAAATAGAGTACATGCTACTAGCAAAAATATTATTAATTTTTTAAATAGGAAATGTTTTCAGTTTTCCACCCCTTTCAAATTGGGATTCCTGGGTTCTCCCCCGAGATAATTTTGGATTTCAAGGTGCAAAATAGGACTATTTTAAACTGTTTTCGTAACTAAATATCGAAATTTCTACATGTGAAAATATTACAGATTTTTTAATATGAATGTTTTTAATTTTTTTTTGGGTTCTGACCCCCAATAATCCCCCCCACCACCCCACCCCCCTCGCCCCTGCCTTCGCCACTGGTTAAAATTGAATTAATCGAGTACTTTTGAATTCCTACTAACTTTTTAGTAATAATATTTCACTAAGTGCACACTGTACCGTACTCAAAAGTTTACTGCCGAGGTCACGAAAAATTTTAAATTTTTTAATTACTGTTCTAGAAGTTATGTCTTTCATCGTGCTCAGTTCAGTGAGAACTCAAATAAAACATTATATTCGCACTTGTCTTTGTGTGCGATATTTTTGCGTGGGTCGCAAAAGTGTGACGACGTAGCGGAACGAGGCGTGATTATTTTTAATCTCGTTTGCCACAGTGAACTTGTAAATTGTGTAAATTAAAGCAAGGCAGTGTTTCCTACTTGGCGGTCCATAATGCACAACGCACAGCACCTCATTAAGCCGTCTTTATTATCGTCATTGCTCCGCAAAGAAAACAGTTTTTGTTAGCAGATGGTGTGGTAAACGTGACGATAGCACGAGTGCTACACCACGGCAGTGGTTTTATCAGAGCGCATGCGCAGAAGTTGACAGTTGCTTGTCGCGCTCGGCCAGTGGTGGTT
This sequence comes from Medauroidea extradentata, assembly GCA_003012365.1. Classification (NCBI taxonomy): domain Eukaryota; kingdom Metazoa; phylum Arthropoda; class Insecta; order Phasmatodea; family Phasmatidae; genus Medauroidea; species Medauroidea extradentata. The sequence continues at coordinate 56,628 of PNEQ01082392.1, read as the reverse complement.
TATTTTTCCGTGTTTTTCAACGGAGCGACATGCGACACGTCGACTTGATGCAACTCCGATGTCGCGTGGCGCGAGTTGCAGCTTCTGTCGGGATTGTGCAATTTATACTGCCACGTGTTTGTCGCGAAGAAATTTCACACCATTTTTTCTCAACACCTCACGTGCATTTCAGCTGATTTGCTTTATGGTTATTGGCAGCGTGCACTGGCGCACCTATATGGGGGAGGAGAGGGTAGCACTTTGGGCACGTGCCCACCCCTAAATTAAAGAGGGGAAGTTTTTAATTTTTTGGTATCAATTTATACGACAGTACAATACAGTAGCATATGTACAGTACATGTATGTTGTAAGGTTATTGCAATTATTAATATGTTTCTGAACCTATATAAGTAGAAGCACGAGTATTTCGCGTAATCATCTGGCAAAAGCCTAGACTTCTCAGCCCTATACATGCGCTGCACGAAGTCGAATATCCATTGACTTGTTTGTAACCGTACAAGTCAGTAGTAAGTATAATCCCCACGACTTATTTCCTTATTTATCACTGGCTTGAAGTCGTTAAAGATGTGTTGAAACAGCTGTCGTCTAATCACGGAAGGAGCAGTGAAGTATACATTATTGGCGTTTAACCTGACGTAGAATCAATACGCGAAATAAACGTGCCTCTAATTATAAGTAGGGGCCCCTGATTTTCGCGGAAAGATTTTTGCCCCACTTTGTTTCAACGCTTTGTGTGTACGCGTGCAGCTCTGCTTCGTGCTTATTGGCTGTCTCTTTGTGTAGAGGTGGCACTTGTTTCTGTGAGCCAATCAGAACACGGTTAGTGAGACACCACACGTCTGTGATTAGCAGGTTAAACCCCCTAAAAACTGAGAGTTAAAAACATCAACTCAATGACCACGGAGTAGATATGCACGTGTGTACAAAAGGCACTGTACCGAAGTGGTGCAAAAATATTTTCGCGAAAATCATGGGTCCCTAATTATAAGGTATAACTAGAGACGTGAAAAATTCGCGTTTTCTTTTGGCCCCAAGCTATAATTCAAGCAACTGTAAGTTCGTGCCATTTTCGCAGTTGGCCCGTGACTTTTGACATTTCCTGGAAGTGTTTTAGCCAATGAGTACAGAAGCAACTAAATGCAGGCCCATACCAGTGCGTCATCGAGCAGCCAGAGAGCAGATAATACAGATGTTCTTGGAGGCTAGCCTACAGGTCAGTGAACTCGCGAATTTTTCCTGTCTCTAGGTATGAGCTTTATCGAGATCCACTTGCAGAGCAGAAATCCTGAATGCGCCCATGGCAGCGTGTCTTTGCTTATACGCGTGTCTATTTGACTGCACCAATAAGAATGATATGAATATGACACCATACGTCTGTGATTTCCCTTTAGAAACCCAATACAAATGAGTTAAAACATCCAAACCCTGACCATGAAGCAGAGCTGCAGATGTCCACTTACGGAATTTAAACTAATTAGTGCAGAAATTTGTCCGCCATAAAGTCGTGCATCTAGATATTTCTCCCCTCCTGTTCTGTCGGGAAGACATTTTCTAGTTGGTGTAACAGAACAGCGTATCCATTGGAGTGTCCACAAAGATTGTTGTTTTTATGGTTTGTCGTTAGAGCCCACGATTTTTGGTGAAAAGAATTCTACAACAATTTGTTTCAATACCTTGTGTGAACAAATGCAGCCTTCTTCTTGAGTATTGTCAGAATGTAGGCGTGGCTCATTTGACTAGTGCCAGCAGGGACAAGGTTACTGCGACACCACACGTCTGTGATTTGCGGGTAAAACCCCGAGACGCTGAGAATTTAAAACAGCCAATCGCTGACCACGAAGCAGAACTGCATATGTGCACATAAGGCATTGAAACAAATTGTTGCAGAATTCTTTTCACCAAAAATCGTGGGCTCTATTTGGCGTCTACCTGTCACTGTTCGAAGAAAGTACTATTTGACGAAAAATTCTACGTTTTCTCACATATGAGTATCTACTAAAAGAAAACACATTACAGGCGATGACTGAATGGTTCCTTATATACACACGGATACCATTTCAAAGTCTTGCAACATTGTCGAAAACTGCTGTCCAGATTGTTGTGTGTTATGTAATTAATTGATTCAAACTAAACTATGATAGAGCCGGTATTGGAATTAGTTACGTAATTCACTGTAAAGTGAACACTTTTTAAAACTCTGCTAAAATTTTTCGTTCTGTCAGTTTGGATTTTCCGCCAATGTTACTTGATCCAAGTGAACAAACCAACCCCTGTCTAACCTACATCAAAATAACACCATACTAGATAACTCTGGCCTAAAATACTTAACCTAACCTACCATAACCAACCCAGTCTGTCCTGAATTAACCTTAGCTAACTTACTTACCCTAATGTAACCTATCCTAGCCTACCGTAAGGTAATTGAGCTTAACATACACTAAGCCAACCTAACCTAACCCGACTCGATCCATTAAACTAACCAGATCCAATATAATCTAACGAAACCCGACCTGCCGTAGTTTTACCCGCTCTTATCTTACTTACCCTAACTTAAGAGTGCGTAGTAGATAAATAAACGCTGAAAACTTCAATTTATTCGTAAGTTTTTACCGAAGCCAATATGGAGAAAATACTCAATGACAGTCCTAGATAATGGTATTTGCCAACTTTACGAGTAAGCATTTATCCAGAATTACTAATTTATTACGCGTGATCTCTTGCGTCGCAGTTAAATGCACGAGGTTCCGGCGTTAGGGATTGTACCTCAGAAGTTCGTAACACTGGAAACAATTTTGTTTAAAAGGTTGCCTAAAACTATTGCCTGGGATTGCTATTGTTTAACTTTCGCAAATTGGTTTCAATGAACGCTTTTTGCGTTTAATTATGTACCACGCCCTCTTAAACTACCCTAATTTTACCACCCTTATAATTCCTACCAAACCATTTGTAACCCATCCTAATTTTATCCATCCTTATCGTTCCTATCTTAACCATTAATAACCTACCCTAATTTTACCCACTCTTCCACTCCTACCGTAACAATTCTTAACCTACCCTAATTTTCCCAACCCTTTTCATTCCTACTGTTACGATTCATATCCTAATTTAACCTACATTAATTTTACCCACCCTTATAATTCATACAAAATTATTCGTAACCTACCCTAACATAACCGTAACATATAGCCTACACTAACTTGCACAAACCTATCCTTGTCTAATTTAAACTTGAACTAACTTATCTTATACTAATCTGCCTTAACCTAAGCTACTCAAATGTAACGTAACCTAAATTTGTCGTACATAGCGTAACCCTACTTAACCTAGACTGGGGTATTAACCTATTTCTATCTAAACTTGAATATGTTAGGTAAGCAGTCTAATCTACCCAAACCGAATCTATTAAAATAAGGTACTCTGACCTAACTCAACATAAACTAACCCCAGCCTTATGCACCTCAACCTAATCTACCCCAACATAGTCTACCTTAATCAAACTTTGCACAACCTAACCTCATCTGGTTTTGCCTTAGCACCACAGTTTAATGCCGGCCGCCTAGAAGCCCAGAATTGGCTAACTTCCCCTGTTGGAGGAAAGCCCGACTAAGTAACTGAGAAAACATACCAAACTCTAGCCAGGTTACTTTCCGTACACGTATCCCGTCGACGAGCGAGCCGTAGACAGATGGCATTTTCCTGGCCGGGTAGAATCTGACTCATGCCTGATTATCGCCTAGGGTAAGGCTCGTACTACAGACGTAGCCTTCTGCGCATCCTTTCTCCGATCATCTCCTGGGGTTAGCTTGGTTTAATATAGGCGGGTTTAAAATTATAGAGAATATATATATATATATATATATATATATATATATATATATATATATATATATATATGTGTGTGTGTGTGTGTGTGTGTGTGTGTGTGTGTGTGTGCGCGCGCGCTGCTGCATTAGAGACGGTGACACACAACTTGACAGTGACACGAACTGGGAGAAGAATTAGCCATGACCTTTCTAAAGGATCCATTGCAGTATTCGCCTGGAGCGATATCGGGAAACCATGGAAAACTTAGTACAGGATGTCCGCAGCCGGGGATCGAACCCGGGTCCCCCCGAACACAAGCAAGCCAGACGTGTTTCGGAAGGCTGGGAAACTCCAATAAAAATTAACATGTGGCAGTACAACTCCTCGCACCAGCGCAGAACGATTTGTCTTGTAGTTCAAGCTAGTGATGGGCACAATCGAGCTGTTTTAGCTATCGAATAAAAATTATATTGCGGGAATGAGTTATTGAATTATTCATTCAAACGAAATCTCTCGGTAAGATGACCTTTTTTTTCGTCATTATTTATTCAGTTTCCATTGATTCTTGTATGAGTAAGAAAGCCCTATAGGCTGTGGAAGACATGTCAAATTTAAACTATTAAAAAAATAAGTATAAGTCGTACATTAACATGGTCATTTCAGCCTTATAAATTATTTCCTTTAAACTATGTAAATAAATATTAAAAACCAGTTAGCGAAGAATAAAATGGCGAGTGGTACTTTTATAAAGTCTTAACGAGAGATTTTTTCGAGGACACGTAAAATAATTTGAAATAATCGATTGTCGAGAGTAATCGACTATTTCGAAATATTTCATTCGATGGAGCCCAACAGTAGTGCGGGCCTTTCTCTAGGCGCTGGTCCACGCCTGTCAGTAGCCGTGGAGTGTGTGTGGGTGGGAGAGTAGAGGAGCAAACCGCAGTGAAGGTCATCCACCGCACCATGTGACTACAGCGACTCTACACCGCCGCGGAGGTCGACTGTGTGACGATGACCACGAACCCACCGCAACCCCGTGTAAACCCGCTGGAATTGTCGATGTTGGCGGAGGGGGGAGGTGCCCGTCGACCGTGAATTACGTGACGCATGCTGCAAAGGGGAGAGAGGTTTTTTGTCTGCACCGACGTGACGTCACGTGCCGGTGAGTCAGCGTTTTGCATTGATCAATGAACATGTATTTTTACGCGTGTACTCACGGAAGAAATACAGTTTGGTTACTGCCTATATGTTAAATTATATTTAGAGGTGCTCGGTCGTTTTCAATTTTCTGCATTGATACGAGGATAATATTGCTACAGGAATAAAAACGTACGTAAAAGTTTGGGAGATGATGATGTTGTTGGGTGTTTTTGATTATGAATGAGATGATGGTTGATCGCGGGAAAACTTGACTGTTTGCTGGATTCCAACGCACATTCAGCTTAACAGAAGATTACTGGCATTCGCTTGTTAGTGAAGCTGTTGTCCAATTTGACTGAGCCAATACGCGTTATGTTAGACGTACATCGCCCAATCATATGTGTTGCAGTGCAATTGACTACAGTGTTTTCAAGGGTATGTTGCCACAAAACATTTTCGCGATATACCATCGTCCATCACCTCTAATTATGAACATACTTATGTGTTCATAGATGTCAGGCAGTAGAGAATGGTGGTTGCGTTATACGGGAAGCGGCGTTAAATCGGACTGTTCACTCGGAGCACAGGCACAGGAAACCAATATAATTTAATTTGCTTTGATTGAAGTTGTGGTATTGGAGAATATGTTCCTCGCCTCTTGCACGTTACTGCCGGGTTGGTGTACTTGCACCGTGTATGGTCGTTGTCCAGAACGGCTCCTTGGATCACGTTCACGCTTCGTCACTGGTTTCAGGGTATTTTAAAACTACCCTAGAGGTACTACACAGCAGCGTCGGTCTCACCGAGATGAACATCAAGTCAGTGGTGGCATATGTGTTGGTTTGGACGGGTACTAAGTCACACCTATAGGCGGTTCCCAACACTTAAAATAATCAAAAAATGTACTTATTGGGGTTATACAAGAAACGTTTTGAGAGTTGTGAAATACTTATACTAGTTTTTAGTTTCACTGACATTTTCATGTTCAAAATAGTAAAGTTGGCAGTGTGATTGCTCAGAGAAAAGTGTAAGCAGTGCTCAGTTTATCCTGAACACCTTATAATATAATTTAACATGAATATCTGCACGGTTGCTCTGGCCAGAGCTTCTGGACAGGCAGCGCTCTTAAGAGTTAATGGATCTGGTGCCTGAGACGTCCTGTAGCGTGGTACGGAAAGTATTTTTTCTTGTATAACTATTAAAAAATGTTTCCAATGGGTTTATTTACGAATAGAAGACACACTTAATGTGTCCCTATGACTTTAAAAATGCTGTCCGCTTATTAAAAACATGATTTCCAAGCTCCTCAAAAGTGCTATAAATGCTTTTTTCACGTTGCTGTAGCTGAGAAACTATCAACCGTTACCAAGAAACCAAATCGTAGAAACCTGCATTGGACTTTACTACACACTTTCCACAAAAAAAAAAAAAATAACAGGATCATCGCTTTAAGTCCCATTGAAAAACGGTTACTACGAAAACACTGCACGCTAGTTTAGTCCTTCGCGCCTAGAGGCGATGAAATGTTTGATGGACGTGTTATATTCGACTTATCGCCTTCCCCGTTTCCGTGTCTCGAACGAAAAAAAAGCTAGTGTTCACTAACTCTTAAATAGTCATCCCACCTGCGCGTGAAATGTGCTGTAGCGAGTTGCGATAGTTAGGTTTTTTTACAAAACTAATCGTTAACCTACGTTAAATTTGTGTATCAATGAAAAGTACACGCACGTCAAACTATGTCGCTATAATTTTTATGTTCAGCAAACTTATTAGAAAAAAAATGATTTTTAGGCTCTCAAAATGTCTAAAAACGGCGTTTCTAATACCATGCGGTTCGAAAAAAAAAAATAACGAAAAAAATGCGTTTGGTATTAAAACATACTTACCGCAAATAAAATTATATGGTCACCACTCAGAATCGTTTATGAAAATAATAATAATATTATTATTATTATTTTTAAGTTTTGCACGCCAGATGTGTTGCTCGCGCTTAGAGGTGACTGGACTGGTATGTTAAGTGTATCAATATACTAATTAATCGGAATTTATTTTTTTTCTTGTAGTTGAACTTGAGTGCTGAAATTCATCAGATTATTCTCAGATAGAATCTTGAGGTATATTTAAACAATATATTCTTATGTAATTTGGCTGAAATTTTGGCATCCGACTCTCTCGTTTTCTCGTACTTAACTCATAGCTGTTATTATAGTTAATACTAACCGAAAATGATCTATGTATAAATTATTTATGTTACTTTGCCTAGGAGTAACTTTGACTTTACGCAGTAAAATATTAAAAATATCTACTTTGAAATAGCGTGAATTATTTTCTAACTTACCATTAAATCAGCCGGAGTAATAAATGTTGATGTGCTACTGGCTGTTCAGAGATTATCTCTGAGAATGGCGGTTGTCATGACGGTTAATTGGTCGAGTTCGCACTGAACGGTCTTATAATCTCTGTTTTCGCACTGGCGTCTGATTTTCCGACCGACGTGAATGGAAGCCAACATTTGAATATACAATACAATCATGTCTAAATTCGCCCAAGTTGCAATCTTGCAATTCCAATGACGGTTTGAAGGTATTATTGTTATTCTCGATTCCGCCTTAGCCTTTCATATTGCGATAGTTTTGTCAGCGTAGAAAGCTCGACTTTTTCCCCGCACTTCCTATGAAGGCCGAACGCGAATGAGGTTAGCGTGGAAGTGAAAGAAAGGGCGTGTCTGCAGTGCAATACATTTTGTAAACAGGAAGTCATCAATTGCTAAGTGTAGGTTTTACTGTATAACCAGAGTAAAGGATTTTTGAAAACAAATATTCTAGACAAAAACTGTGGACGTTTCCTGAACATAACAGTTTCTGCCTCAATCTTGAACCAATTTTCCGCGTTTGAGGCGGGAAACAGGGCAGCGATAAGGGCCAGACTGACACGCTCGACGAAAACTACACGGCCTGCGTACATGCGGCGCACTAAACTGGCGTGCAGTGGATTTGTAATGACTTTTTTTTCCTATGGAATTTTAAGTGGTGACTGTCATTTTATTTGTGGATAGTGTGAAGCAAAGGACAATGCAGGCTCCTCGTTTTGTGTCTCACGAATTAGAGTGAATATTTTGGAGTAAATTGATAATATCGAGTAGGAAGCATACCCGAGGGTATGGTATCACCCCAAAAGAGGGAGACTTTCAACCTATGAGAGCTCGTAGAGGTCTTACGTTTTTTTCTGAGAGATGATGTTAAATGAGACCCTACAGTGGAGCAGTGACGGAATGCAAGGACTGAAGGAACTGTATTACACCGAGAAAACCAGGGACCAACCCCGACGGGAATTCAGCTCGGATCGCCGTGGTGGGAGGCGAGTGGTCTGTCCACTACACCGCTGTGCCCCATCTTCTTTTTTTGTTTCAGCAGTGTTAAGAAGCCGTTGGAAATCACTTTGAAGATCCCCAAAATCACAAGCGTGCTGCATGTTTTAAATTATAGAAGCATAGTGAAGCGTTCCTTTTCGTGGAAAATCGTGTTTGGAAATAACAGTTCCGCGTGAAAAAGAACAGGGGTAACGGACACGCCACAACGTTGCTGAGACCCCAGATACATAGTCCCCGCAGTATTCAATAGTTTGTCGCTATTCTTGTTTAAAGGCAGTGTCACAATTCTAAAATACAATACTGCAATGACGTGTTATGTTTGGTGTAAACATTGTATGTGAAACGTCCGTAATCCATATGTATTTTCAATCTCAACGAATCTTGCCTGTGTCATAGCATGCATATGCGCGGATTATATATATATACACACACACACTAGCTGCCCCGACAAACGTTGTTTTGTCACATAAATAACTTATTGTAAGTGTGTAAGGATATGGTATATAAGTGGAAGAGGTCTAATAATAAATAAATTAATAAATGATAATAATAGAGCAGCGACACCTGGTGGGGATAGACTGGTATCAGCTCGTGGGGATAACTGATCAATTAGATCAATTATCACTTACACAGTTATCGACCGGGTTCTAAAATTATTAAATTAAAAATATTTACTAAACAATAGCACTTAGGAGTATAAGAATATATAAAAATCTATTCGCAGACCTACCGAATGTATATACAAAATTTCATTGAAATCGGTTAAGCCGTTTCGGAGGAGTATGGAAACAAACACTGTGACACGAGAATTTTATATATATATATATATATATATATATATATATATATATATATATATATATATATATATATATATATATATATAAT
>PNEQ01082392.1:34106-47326 GCA_003012365.1 Medauroidea extradentata | reverse complement strand
CACGCGAAAAGCAGTCTTAAGTTTGTCCCTGCCACTAACGGCGACTTTGCCTGGGCCTTATTTGTAGCCCTGCCAATTTGACGGTGTGGGGTAATTACAGACACTTAAGGTAAGAGGTCAATCGAATGAAAAACATCTGTTTACCCTGTGCACATCCATTGGTGACGATGCCCTCAATTACATATTTTCAAAATATTCTCTTGAACTTTATTGCCATTACAAAGTTTCATTGGGGGAAAAAAAAAAGTTTCGCGGAAACGTATTTGGTACCCCAAACTTGAGATTAGTGAGATGATATATCGTCGTTTTACTGCGAAAAGTGACCCAGTCAAAATGAGATAAAATGACAAAAATATGTTGCGTTGTTCACGAACAATTGCCCAAGTTTTAAGTCTATTCGTAGTTTCGTACTGTTGTGTCACAGTATAGAAACGTACCACATTTTTGTTAATATCTACAATTTAATAGTGTTTTCAAACAATATAACATTTATGACTTAATCACTTATGGCAGTATACCGACGATATGTCAGCTGATGTTGTAGCGGAACCTAAGTGGAAAGCGAACCCCTTTTAAACGACTGCATGTAAATTGCACTAATTCGATCTGCCTTGCAGTTTTTGTGTGTCAAAATTGAACGTTCGCACGCAGCTTTAAACGGAATTCGAGCCCAGAACCTCCCGGAATTTAGACGTGAGTAACGTCGAAATAATTCACGAAAATATAAATTTTATTTACAAAATAAAGTATTTGTTTCCTGCTGGGTTCGTAGAGGTTGTACAACAACACGTCTCGATAGGTTACTGTAGAGTGAAACTCCTAGGTTATTTCTCGCTGCTCGTTCCTCATACTTTTCTGATCGTCTGCCTTGAATTTTGACCAACTTTGTTTTATTCTTAATAATCACGTTATCTTATAAAGTAAAAAAAAACTTACACACACATATATGTATAGCAACACTCTGACGCGAACAACACCTCAACATCGCTACTGGTTAGATAGATATCGTGGGTTGATGGAAAACAAATTTTGTGCTTTTTCACCCTTTTGGGTGTCGAATTTCGAAACATTTTAAATTCACATCTTAGACAATTGTATAAGTATCCAGTTGAAGTGTAAACGACATCGCTAGCCCATTCAATCGAATCAAAATTGATTATTCACTAAAAAACACATATTACCCCTGCACAGTACTGATAAATCGAATTTCGAAATATCTTAAAACCGTTTTGCGATCATTTCATAAGTCATCATCCTGAAGCAAAAATTAACTGTATATATCGACGGGTTCGATAGATATCGCGGATTTATCTGAAACATTTTCAAAGTCTTTTCACCACCTAAGAGAGTAAATTTCGAAAAACCCTTGAATCACGTTTTAGATTACTTTATTGGTGTCTCGTGGACGTGAAGAACACGACATTGGCCCGCTGGGTTCAATATATTTCGACGGTTAATTGAAAACACATTTCACCACTTTTCACCTCCTTAGGTGGTGAATTTTGAAAATTCCTGAAATTACTTTTCAGGTAATTGAGTAAGCATCAATCTTAAACAAAAATTACGCCACTATATAAAAATCAATGGGATATATATATATATATATATATATATATATATATATATATATATATCGATTGTGAATAGAAAACACATTTTACCCTTTTTTTAACAGGTTTAAGGCCGAAATTGGAAAATATATTTAAATATTATTTGGCATATATATAAAAAGATTAATTTAAAGTAAAGAGAACTTCGATATCTCGATTGGTTCGATAGATATGGAGGGATAATCGAAAACACATTTAAGGTCTTTTCGCCCCCTTAAATGTTGAATTTCGAAATATCCATAAATTATCCAATATGCATTTTTATGAGTGTCCTATTAAAGCAAAAATCACGGTGATAGGCCGTCGGGTTCGAGCTCTATAAACGTTTCTTCGGAAACACATTTCACCCCTTTTCACCTCCTTAGAAGTTGAATTTCGAAAAATCCCTTCTTAGTGTTCGCCTGCGACCTGACGGGAACCTACAGAAAAAATTTCACGATTCTAGGTCCAGTGGTTTGGGCTGCAGTTTGATATGTCAGTCAGTCAGTGTTAATTTTTATATATAGAGAGATGTGTATATATATATATATATATATATATATATATATATATATATATATGTGTGTGTGTGTGTGTGTGTGTGTGTGTGTGTGTTTGTTCATTTCTTTGATTGGCTTCTTTGGCTCGATATGCAAGTGAGAAGGCATAATTATCTACTTATCTCCGTAAACTAAATTATACTACTTGTGCGGGTAGTACGACTGAAATTAATTGTAGACGACCGCAGCATACATTTTAATAATGCGGAGCAACGATTGGTTCCATTTTCCTATAAATCGATCGTTGATTTGTTTTTTAAGTTCTTAGGTTACTTGTAACTGCCAGACGTGCGTCGTTTGTCGCTGTTTCGTGCGATTCAGGCCGTTTTAACTTTACGTTTTTTTTCTTGTATAAATTATACGACCAAACAGGAAAGTTTACCTTGGCCGTAATACCTTAAATGTAAGCAATGCAAATTTACAGTTTTTTTTTTTCCTTTTCATCTTGACGCTGTCACCAATTCGGCACTGTTAATTTGACCTTGTTTGTTAAAAGTAAAAGCTCGTATAAATTATAAAAGTCTACCATTTGCATATTTTTTCGTCCCCGTCAAACGCGTAGCTGCGATATAGCTTCTGTATTCATTAATCATTAATATACCATGTAACTCCATATTGCATAATGTTTGCAAATAATATGAATTATATACATTTGTCGTTATGGCAGTCGTTAAATATTTATGCATAGCAGAAAAAATATGTATATATAATTGATTAACATAATTATTAACTGTAGATGTGTTTCTCTGTTGCATAAATGTTAAACAAAACAGTGCCGTGTTTACAAAAATACAGTTTTGTTTAATGAAAATTAGGCGCCGGTTTTTTGATTGAGGTGCAGAAGATACAAGATGCTTGGCGTACACGAGTTTGTAATATATGTAACGCCATGATCAAAATAAATATATTTTTTCTGCACGGCTTCAGGTTGCATGATTTCTGTATTTTGTAGTCCTGAATCTTTATAGTCTTAGGGCAGTATTTAAGAGACCTGGTTTCTTACCCCGATTTTGAACCGCCTGCTAAAAAATCAGATCGCTCTAGTAAGTTGTCAGATTTGGTGGAGACCATTCCTTAAAAAAGTTAAGCTGCTACTCTTTTCTATTTTCTCGGTAAAGTTCAACCTCCAAACCAGTTTCTCTCGACATCTGCATGGAATGACAGCTACGCTATTTGCTGGTATTGATGTGGACTGACAGCAAACACTGGGTAGTTAAGTGGCAAGGTCAAATGTTCCCACTATAATTCAATAATTACAAGTTGTTCACGTCTGTTCTGTTCGCAACACTGCTAATATTGTCAATATAGCATCCCGCAGTACGTGCGATGACCAGCCCAAAATATTAATTCGCATTTTATTTTGGTTATTATTATGTTCTAAACGGAATTCGCAAAGTCGTATTCGAACCATTCTCTTGCCTTTAACTAGCGCAATCTCGCCTTTCACTGTTGTCGGGCAGCTCTGTTAAATCCTGTAGTTGGATATTTGCTGGGGTAAATATTCAAGGATGTTCGTTCTCGCTGCTGCTGTAGGCGACAACCATCTTGCAATGAATGTCATCTAGGATTACTATTGTATGTGTCCATAGTAACTGGTTGCTTCCAATCACATACCTGGTTCTCAAAAGCACAAGAACTCAAATAAAAAATGGGGGCAAACCAAACGTAGTAATTGCTGTTTTAATTTTCGTCTTTAAGGAGGTGCAATGGTCGCCATCTTGCATAATAGCATTTTGCTTTCGTGAAATTACTTTAAATTGTATATTATATTACTGAAATTAAGAACATGTAAAATTATTGTATGTAGACAGGTAGGTTGTTTAAGGTTTGCCCCCTGCTTCAAGGATTCTGAGGGAGGGGCTTTACCTCTCCCCCTCCCTTATTGTTGCGCCACTGCTCCCACATTGTAGGTATCTACAGTGACCTCGCTGATAAAGACAGTATTGGCTCTCAGGTCTCCAGACCATCCTCACCTTCAGGATCCTTGCTGTCTCAATGGCACGAACTATCAAAGCGATGTCTCTTACGGTGGTCAGTAAATTTTTAAATGAAAGTCTTATTATGCCGTCGCCACCGTCAACCTGGTTAGATATCGTCTCCTATATGGCACGTCGATGTTCTGGTACTTATCTTGCAATTCCTCCTCCAGTGTCTGAGTTATAGCATCATGAATGTGAATAAGTGCATTACATACTAGAGTATTAATTTAGTTGTCATGTTCACAGCATGTGACATTTAGATAAGTTTGAAAATTATTGTTATGATTACCAAAGCAAAATATATCTAATGGAAGAGCTTTAGCGTGTAAAAGATTTACATCGATTATGACCCTGCGAATATTGTTAACGCACATATTGGTGCATTTGATCGGAAAAATAAATATTTAAATTTGTTTTTTTATTTTTTAAATATAAGAATAAACCTGAGAGCAAATGATTCAAAACATTGTTACATTAACGTTAGTAAAACTAGTATGAATATAACACTTTTTAACATATATTATTATACAATTGATAGATAATAATTCTACAAGGCGGTGTTTTGCGTTTGGTGGACGCACTTTAATTAGACCTACAAAGAAGAATTTCAGCAGGCATTTACAAAGTTTATTTAATCACGAATATATTTTAATAGGCTATGTTGTCTTGTAGCTGAACGTAATATAATTTTGTTGTACTATGTATACATAAAAGCTTCAACCTCTAACTAATGCAAGAAAAGACTGCACGAACAATAGCTATAGATGTTAGCAATGTTTTGTAAAGCTGTTTTACTAATGCGATAGAGATATCATTGTCCGTGCTTCCCCATGTTTCTAGACAATTTTCTGTTTGTGATAAAGGTGTATTATCATGACCTTTTTGCCGGCTTATCAGTTACTGTTACGAAGTGTAAAAAAATTAAGCTACTTGGTTCATGAGACTTGTTCATAACCTGAGAAAGGAAAATAAATCGTTATAAGCACCGTTGAAAGCTAAACAATTTTTTAAGCAATACTGGCTCGTGAGTTAACGGTAAAAACAAATTACTGATTTACCTTAAGCGGTACTGTGTATATATCTACGTATAAATTAATGGTATGTATAAATTACGGTTTGTTGTTTTAAAAATTTGTCTACAAAGTTCATATTTCGTAACATTCTGCGAATGTTTCTCACTTATATGTATCAATACTATGTTTTGTATTTCGGCTGTTTGTTATTTTCATTCAAAATCTGGGAATTTTAGCATTATTGCTAAGAGTGAGAGAACTTGCAGCTAAAGGCCATATTTTACATTTTAATAGTCAATATATCACAACATATATGTAATACATTTTCAGTTGATTTAGCTTCGCCATTTTTAGGAGCGTTGGGGTAAAATTCGTAGTTTTACATTTTTACCGGACATAGTCTGACGTGAAACGTTAACGGCAAATAAAAATTTTGTTAAATTCCATTTCGCAATTTGACTGGTTTATACGTTGTGTAGTAAGGTAAGTGGGCTTTACGTCTCGTCAACAGCGACGATGTAACTAACCTATGAACAGAAACATAGGCGGGCCTAAGGGGTGTACCAGGTTGGTCATGCTCCCCCCCCCCCCTTCCAATGAACCAATTCAAGTAGCTGTTTCGTAGATACACTTGTTACTGTTCCAGTAGTGCTGTTTTAAATAAAATCAGACATTCTTTGAACAACGATGAACGAATCGTAGTCAGAAAGCAGGATATTGTTATTACTATCTTTAATTATTTCTTCCCATATAATTATAAATAACATAATTCCAAGCAAATAAAATACATAGGTAGAAGTACCAAGGTGGGAATTAGTATCTAGTCAAGTATTAATGCTTAATAATTTGTTGGATAATGTTGCGTCAGTATCTGGTGTGTGTATGTGATTCACCGCGGCTTTCCTTTACGGAAATGTCTAGGCACACCTGTGCACGGGAATGAAATAATTCACAGGGAAAGCAAAAGCAGAGAACTACTTTTGTACTCACACAGATCAAAGTTTTTGTAAATATTAACATTTTGACCGTATTTTTCTGTGTTATCACAAGTGTATCCTGAACATGGTTAATTGCTTTTAGTTTCGCTGTTTCTTATCTTTTCATTTCTTTAATTAGGATAATTTTGGCTACTTGTACGTACAAGAAACAGTAAAATTATGACGTCAACGTGTGTACCAACTGTGCCAGCGAGCAGCCAATGAACATCTGCTGTCTACTAGCGTATACGTATATTCTTGGAGGCTAGCCTACAGGCCGGTGAACATGCGGTTGTCATAACGGTTATTTGGTCGAGTTCGCACTGAATGGTCGTATAATCTCTGTTTTCGCACTGGCGTCTGATTTTCCGACCGACGCCGTGAATGAAAGTCAACATTTGAATATTATACAATACAATCATGTCCAATTCGCCCAAGTGAAAACTATGAAGTGTGTGTATGTGATATATATATATATATATATATATATATATATATATATATATATATATATATAATTTGCTGAAAACGGCAGACTACGTAATGTCTTAAAGTTGAGTAGTGTTTTGCCTGTTTCCATGGCACTTGATGTTAGTCCTAGGACGTAGTGTAAAACATATGTTGCTTTCCGTCCAACGAAATAATTTTATGCTGTTTTACTGTTTCCGGAATTTACTACCACACCGGCAGAACTGATGTAGGCCAAACTCCCAACCGTGGTATGCACCTATGATATCGATAGTGGAAATATTTTGGCAGGAAATCATGTGAAACTAAGTCAAATAAGTCGTAATATTCGAAACTTGTGATTTAACTGAACGTAATTTAAATTAAACACAAATATGATGGTAGTCCGTCAGAAAGTCGTTCGTGGATTTAAATCTGAAGATTTTTGTCGGAAAACTTTCAGTGACGTGATTAAGTTATCCTTCAAATTAGCCTGTAGTTTAGGCAAATTTTAAAAGTCTACACGTGCCAAATTTATCATGGGTTCTCTGCGGCGTGTCGAGAATTTTTTTTTGTAAATAGACATAAATGTTATTAATTAAGCATATTATAAAACTTATATAGTTGTAACGGAAATATTACACTTTTTTATCTATGAAAAACAGTTGTCCATTAAAAACAGAATACAAAATATGATATTTGTAGTACTTTCATTACGAAATAAAAAACCCCATCAAATAACCTACTACATGTCCTAAAAAACTTTTACTAAATTTTTTTATGTGTCCGGTTAAAATGACAGCTACAGTAGCATAGGATCGAGTTTTTTATTTGTCAATAAGTGTAGAATATACATCCTAGTGGCCACATTGGGTCCGTACGCACCAGAATAACGCTGCCGTAGAGGTTTGTTGATTTGTAATATATTATTCATGTAATTGTCGTAGATACACTTGTGAGTGATGGGAATAGCGGGAATCTGCATAACATTAAAAAAAACAGACGTTTTGCACACGTAGGCTGAAAAAAAAAAACGTAGGATGGAGCACTTTGTACATAAATTGTACCTGAAAACTTTAACTGGATATGTTTTTGGAAGTTAGCATAGAAAAACAAACAATTTGTCCTAGGAACGATTTATGCCATCTGTATGAGCGAACATGTTACTCAAATAATGAATATAACATGAACCGTTTGTGCCGTCGAAATTCGGCACATTAACGGCGTGGGCGTAACATGTTACAATAAAGGACTGCGTCATTATGGAAATGTGTTTGCTCATGTAGTTGGAAAATATCTAAGATTTCCGTTTTTCGGTTTTAAATAGTGACTTCCGAAAAATTTCAGTTTGAGGATAAGGTTTTGTAATTTATTTATATATTGTCTTGCCCTCTTAAGACCGCAGGTCCTTATTTATACTATATAAGTAAGTTTTATTATTTAGATTCTGAAAGGGGACATATATCGCAAAACCGTTACATAGAAATGTTGGAAACTATCGGTATTACGTAGCCTATTTTTTATTGACTTTAAGAAAATTTAATTAACTCAATAATTAGCCAATATTATGTATCTTATGTTTTGGGGAAAGAAAAAAGACTACTGAGCACAAACTATTTTCAAAATTTCTATGCAATGGTTTTGCGATATCTGCTTCCTTTCTAAATTTAAAAAATTAAACTCGCCGAAACAGCATAAATAGGAACGATATGCTGTGTTTATGTGTGTCAATCACCTAATCGATGGAATGCTGAAGGTGCCACCGCTAACCGGTGTGTGTAATTAAGCCACTTCCAGGCGTGTATGCGTGTAGTGGAAAATATGGTTTAAAATCAAACTCATTTTATGTTGATCGTATCCGTTGGGAATTTACCCACGTTCTGCAGTCTGAATAAAAATAAACATCTGAGCTATTTTGAGGGGCCGCAAACCAAGTTTCTGATAAGACAGCTGAATTTTTAAACTCAGAGCAACATAGTCTGAAGTGTGTGTTCTTTCCTTAAATACAGTAATTTGATGTGCTATAAGCAATTTTGCCACCCTCCCCCCACATTGTTTCACAAAGAAAAATAACATTCGCAACTCGCTGCAACAAATTTAAAGCGTAGGTAGTTAGACCTGTGAACTGCATGTCGTAAGTACACGTAAATGTACAGTCATGGACACAAAAAGGGAGCCACTGAAATAATCAAAGTCCACTTCGGCAATCATCGGCTGTGTGCAAGCAAGAGCCTGACATTTAGGCAACCTGCAGAACAACGAATAGCGCTGACTGAGAACTGCACTGGGCACAGGTTCTGTTGTAGGATTGGAGCATTGCCCGTTCACACCTTTCTCAAGCGACCAGGCGCTATAAAACCAGTGCGTCGCACAAACCATTTAGTGAATGCAAAAGCGACATTTCAATTTATAATATACGTTTGAAAGGCACAATAAGGAAATCGGGAAGGGAAGTGACGTTTAGGAGTTCTTCGGACGGTTCGCACGTAGAAAGGCACAAATTTGAGGCGTGAGGTCTAATCCGGACGTAATTTTCGTAAGTAAGCTACAAGGCCTATGCCAAAGTGCACGCGCTATAGGCATATAACGCAGCACGTCGCTGGTGCACGACAGGCTTATACATTTTGATGTCACGTACGCGGCAGTGAGCTAGCGGTAAACAAAGGGACGTTGATGCTACGCCCATTGTGACTCAGCCATTGTTGGCTGCGGTGGATCTCCGGCGACCTTCGCGCGTTCGTGGTGTGCTTCCCAAGACCCTGATTCTATTAACACGTCTCGTGTGCGTGCAAGTCATAGCACTAGGCTAAACTTCCGTATTTTATATTACACTGATTATTGTTCAGCCTAGTACACATGTTTATCTCTCTCAAACAAGAAGGTGAACAAGAACAACTGCTGTTATTGTTAATACTGTGCTTTGAAGATCATTGAAACCGAACAATGCTCTTATTTAGGTTAAATGCCAACCATACAATATTTTATATTATATTAGGCCTATATTATATTATACTATTAATATAACTTTACCTCAGTTTTTACAAGAAGTTATTTCGCAAAATTTATAACACACTGTTAAAAACACAACCCACGCAGACACACACACATGATGTTTCAGTCGTACTAAATATAAGTAAAAGCAAAAACCAGACAGCGTAGCATACAAATGAAGGAGATTTGAGGAAACTATTTGACATTGCATCTATGTTAAGTGAGCTCTCTAGATACGCTATTTGTATGTATGTATGTGTGTATGTATGTATGTATGTATGTATGTATGTGAGGTACATAATCGATGGAGTGCTAGGTGAAGCTGATCGGGACGTTGTATGTACAGTACATGCACAGAGCGAAGATGGAAGCGAGGACTGAAGAAGATGTTTGGAGAGGGGAATTATCTGCGGCGCGACGCGGAATGTATGAAAGTGGCTGGGTTTCTTTATTACATTCCCGCGGCCAGTTATGGCTTGCGAGGAAGGAAGAGGGTTGGTAGAACGTCTACCCTCAGAGGCAGGGAGAACAATGCTGGTGAGGGTGGCAGCCCTGCACCACATATTGGCGACTCCACAAACACAATCGAGCCCTCAGCCAGGCCAATACCGTCTCTATGTACTGTAGTATCACATCTACTGGCGTGCAGTGTTTTACTTTTATTATTTTCCCTGTGGGACTTGAATCCGTCACCATATAATTTTGGTAATGGGAAGTATAGTTTAAAATCAAACATAATGAAATTCATGTTTATAATTAGATCTTCTTAACTTATAAAATTTTAAGTTGAAGTATGTTCCTTTCTTAGACGTACAATGTACTGCATGTTAAGTAGTTTCGTCAAATAATTAATAATCGCAATTATCTGCAGCAGAACAGTTTTTTTTACAAAGATTATACCGGTATCTACAACAAATTTCAAGTACAAGTAGGGAGGTTCC
This sequence comes from Medauroidea extradentata, assembly GCA_003012365.1. NCBI lineage: Eukaryota > Metazoa > Arthropoda > Insecta > Phasmatodea > Phasmatidae > Medauroidea > Medauroidea extradentata. The sequence goes on along the minus strand of PNEQ01082392.1, from coordinate 36,829 downwards.
TTAGGAGGGCGAGGTTCATTAATTAAGTGTAAAAAGTTCGTTCTTAGAAAATTCATAAAATGGTAATAATAGAATCAATATGTTGCCAACTGCGCGAACAAATATCTGACCATAAAGATAAAGATGCAATTGTCTAGCGGCGTAATACAGAAATTAGTTCATCAAAGTGTCATGAGAATCGCAAAATATTTTCTCATAAAGTTGGCAGAAAGTAATTTCAATGATTCCCAATTTTTTAGTTCACTGTATATTGACTCTCGCAGACTTGTATTGACCGTACACTTCTAAATCCCAAGTTCCGAAATTGCTTATTAATATTATGATAGTTGAGATATGGAGACAGTGTCAGAGAGGCGGTGTTAAAGAGGCATAATACGAATATTTGATGCGCGAAACAAGGGAACTATAAGGGCCAAACAGCCACGCTCGAGAATCGCACCGCATTTACATGCGTGCTGGATTGAAATGAAATCCACCACGTGTTCCTGCCTTCTGGCAGTAACAGTATGTATGATAGAAGGTAGGGGTGAAGGTTGGACCGGCTGCTCGACTAGCGAGACGTGTCTGTCGCCCTCCGGCCCGAAGAATGGATGAGGTGAGTTGAGATGAGTGTGGAGCAGTGACGGAATGAGAGAGGAGGGGGAAATGGCAGTTCCCAGAGAATTTCCGACGGCCAACGGCAACATCCGCCACGTTTCCCACGTGTGAAAAATCTGAGACCTGCCGGGGATCGAACCCGGATCGCCTAGGTGGGAGGTGAGAGGTCTGATTCCTCGTCCACCGCGGTCCATTTGTACACATACCTGAATTTGATTAAAAAAGTATAGAATCATAGTTTGAAGTGTGTTCTTATCTACATCGCGGTTCATGCATCGACGTAGTAGCTAATCAAAAACTTGCGAGCACCAAGAGAGCCTCTTTGCTGAACACCGCAGTATTTTCTGAGCTGCGCCGGCGGCTGTACGCAGCAAATTGCCTTCGCCAAGGTCGGGCCCCACAGTTATTTGTGGAGCGACATAATCGCAGCAAAATAAAAATAAATGTTACTACCTGCTTGTAGCTCCGCCGTCCAGCAGGAGGGGTTATGACCTTGAGATCGACAACAGTCTTGTGTCTGTTTTCAGGCCCCGTGCGCGGCGAGTGATGTGACGCCGTGCGATCAGCGTGTGGTCGGCCTACGTGGTGCGGGCGGGAGCGCGTCGCATTGCTGTTCCGAAGATTCGCGTTCCACACCCGGGCAAGGTACGTAAACATAAATATATATCGTATTGGTAGGATATCCGAGGGCCAGGGCATCGCCCCGGAGAATGGCATGAGATGAGACCCCACAATGGAGAGGCGACGGAATGAATGCGGGGGAAACGGGATATCTCCGAGAAAACCCGCCGACCAATGACAAGGTCCAGCACGATTCCCACATGCGAACGTCCCACCGCCGAATATCGAAACCGGTTCGCCTTGGTCGGAGACGAGTTGTCTGACCACGCGACCGCCGCCGCCCTTGGAAAAAAATTAATACATAGCGTTTAGGGGTGGTGTCAAGGAATGACTTCTGATTGGGCGACCTTAGGCGTCTGCCGATCCCTGAAAGATGGAATGAAACGACGTCCTACGGTAGAGAAGCGACGGAATGCAAAGGGCGGGAGTACCTACAGAAAACCTGCCGGTAAACGACGTCCGCCACCTTTGCCATATACTAAAAATCGGGGATCGACCCCGCCGGGCTGGGGGAACCGGGAGATCCCGAGGAAACTGCTCATTTCAGTTTTTTAATGTTTTGTACATTGCTACCTGTGTATGAAACGTAAAGAACACATTGCTGATAATAATAAAATATATTTTACTACAATCGAAAGCGTTTCATACTGAATCTTTTGAGGTTGCAGTCTTAATCAAAATCGAGCTACATCTTGAAACAGCATATTTTGTTACAAATGCGTTACATTTTCGTAAATGTATCCCTAAATTCACGCTTTACGCTTGCGGAAAGCTAATTGTTTGTCGTTAAAAGTGTAGACTCGTTCCGAATCTTATAGTCATGTGACAGAATACATCTAGTAATATGTGTCGAACTGGATGTTTTTAGAAGTATTCGTGTCTAAAAATAGTACTGTCGAATAAGTAGAGACCGGACAAATTCCCTTTCTAGCCTTCAAGAATATCTGTGTTTGCAAGTAGCCCTACTCATTGACTGCTCACTGGTACACTGATACCTAGGGGCCTGAAAAATTCGCGTTTTCTTTTGTACACAAGCTATATTTCAAGCAACTGTAAGTTCGTGCTACTTCCGCAATTGGCTCGTGACTTACTTCACACGGCGTGGAAGGCGCCGAGCCAATAAATAACAACTAAACGCAGGTGTAGTAATGTTGGTACCACTGTGCCAGCGAGCTGCCAATGAACATCTGATGTCTACTTGCGTATACGTATATCCTTGGAGGCTAGCCTACAGGCCAGTGAATACGCGAATTTGTCTCGTCTCTACCGATACCACGTCACTGGGTTTACATTTAGTTGCTTCTTTATTATTGGCTCAGCGCCCTTCAGGAGGTGTCTAATAAGTCAAGGCCACGGCCGAAGAAGAACAGGTCTGGACACTCGCCTGGAAAATTGACCCCCTTGTTGTTTGGCTGTAGTTCACCAAGTTACCGAGAATATTGTGTTTTATTGGCGCTGATGTTAGGGCGATCGAACTCAAACTCCGCCCACTTCCCCCCCCCCCC
>PNEQ01082392.1:0-34006 GCA_003012365.1 Medauroidea extradentata | reverse complement strand
CATTCTCGGTAACTTGACGAACTACAGCCAAACAACAAGGGGGTCAAGCAAAATACATTGGTAGATAGGCGAGTGTCCAGACCTGTTCTTCTACGACCGTGGTCAAGAGCCAATTGAGAAAGTGACACGAAGTTATAGTTGTATTGTGCCTAAAGTAAAATGCAAATGTTTCCGATCCTGACGAGTAAGCGATATTTCGTGTGGAGTCTGACTAATGAGTTCGTGGGCTTACAACCAGACCATGAACCCCAACTGCCGAGAAGAAATTATTTATTAATATAGCCACGATTTTATGGCGAATAGATTTTGGCACCATTTCGTTTCAATGCCTTGTGTGCACATCTGCAGCTCTGTTTCGTGGTCGGCGATTGGATGATTTAAGGGGACGTGTTTTTATTGTATTTTCAGTTTTTGAGCCGTAACGTTTATTCAAGTTATGTTATCAAAATTTTCTCGTCGACAAAACATAGGATATTCTTGGTAAAGTGCTTGGCATAAATAATAATGGAATCTTTAATTAATTTTTTTTTTGCAGAATCATTGCCAGAAAATTCTTGAAAGTTAACATGTAATTCTCTTGCAATGACTCTGCATGACAAATTAATGAAACAATCCATTATTATTTATGGCAAGCAATTTACCAAGAATATATCCCATGCATTGTCGAAGAGAAAATTTTGATAATTCAATTTGAATAAACGTTGTGGTTCAAAAACTGAAAATACAATACAATTGTCTAACACTCCCGCTTAACTCTCACTTGTCTTAGGGACCTACTGGCAAGTCACAGACGTACGTTGTCACAATAACCTTACTCTGATTGGTGCAGTCAAATGAGAGACGTGTCTGAACAAAGACACGCTGCCAATAAGCACAAATGCGAGCTGACTATGTGCACGTAAGGCACTGAAACAAAATAGTACAAACATATTTTCGCGACAAACTTATGTCTCTATTTGTTGTTATAAAAATTTTAATGGCTTTCAATTTGTGTGTACGTATGTATGTTTATATATATATATATATATATATATATATATATATATATATATATATATATATAGTAACGTTATTGTATACTATATTGTAAACATGACTTGTCCAATGACTGCAATAAACTGAACAAAATTCATTTCTAGAGACCCGTAAATTTCGTGGGTTCAACATCCTGCCACAGTCCTATATACGCTCTGTCTTCAGCTACTTGTACATTGTCTTCTTCTTCAGCGACTGGCCAGATGTACACGTGACAAGGTAGCGCGGAAGTCAGTGGTTTACATGGCAGTTTACTATTGGTTCCCAGTCCTCAAGGACGAATTTTACTAACAATGACCCCATCGCAAAAGTAATTAACGTGTGCAGTTTATTAATCCACACACTTTCGTGTGAAATCGTGACAGTTGAGAATATGTTCGACGATTTGAATAGTTGTGGCTGATGCTGTTGGAAAAGTCCGTGAGAGATTTCGTAAGAAATAGTTATACGTAAGGAATACATAATTACTCGTTTACATTGAAGTGCCAAACCTAATCAACGGTCTGATCTAACTTGGAATAGGGTGAACAATCCGCCTGTATTTTATTTCACTCGTACTGGCTGAACCATTATTTCATTGTAGGCTATAATCTGAAGTTTACTTAAAATTTACGTAAAACATTCAACAATAAATAAATGATCGGTATCTGTAAATAGGCCTAAGAGTAGTTCGGAAAATACCGCACGGGAATATATTGCTTATAGGCCTTGATGAGCTCTGAAGTTTTAGAACACTTGTTTCTGAGTGAGACTATATATCAGTAGAGCCCACGATTATTCGCGAAAAGAATTGTGCAACCGTTTGTTTCAATGCCTTATGTGCACATGCAGCCCCGCTTCACAGTCAGTGTTTGGCTGTTTTCTAGGGTTCTACCCGCAAATTACAGACGTGTGGTGTCGCAGTAACCTTATTCCTGCTGGCACAGTCAAATGAGCCACGTCTATGCAATAATACGTTCTGCCAATAACCATGAAGCAGAGCTTCATTGTGCACATAAGGCATTGAAACAAACTGCTGCAGAATTCTTTTCGCGAAAAATCGTGGGCTCTATATATCAGTGCTACATTCAACCATTTCTTTTGTGCTAAACGTTTTTATATCCAAGCAAAATTCCTACAGTATATATTACACTATTTACTCCTATTTCTCCTTAATTATTGTTTGCATTTTGGTGCAGCTTGGAAAATTCTACATCATCATTTTCACTCATGAAAATGTTCCTTTCCAATCTAGTGCATTCTGAGAACGCTGTAGATTGAAATGTCGTTAGCTGGTGCAAGTGACGAGGTCGCTATGTGCTTAGGGACCAAAATGATCCGGATTAGAATCCATGTTGATCCCGGTGCGTGTGTTTAAAGGTAATTTTTTGTTAACTTCCGAATACCAAATTATATAATTTTGGCTAGTTATTGATTAGAAGAAATTGTCTTTAAGGTGATAACTAACAAACATAATTTTTTTTGTTTGAAAAAATGTGCTACACTGTAAAAACAATTTTCAGCAAATCAGTGCGACTGTTTTACGATATCTATTCCAAATAATATCAGCCAGAACAACGTAAACAGGAGCATGTGACATTAAAACCAAGTTGTTATGCATCTAGGGCCATTAATTTTTTGTGAGTAATTTTTCATTAATTTGCTTCCATGACTTACGTGCACATTAGCAGCTGTGTTCCGTGGTCAGTGATTGGATGTTATTAACTGTCAGCGTCTCGGGGTTTTATCCACAAATCACAGACGTGTAGTGTCGCAGTAACCTTGTTCTCATTGGCTTACTCGAATGAGCGACGCGTCTGCACCAAGACAGGCTGCCAATAACAGTGAAGCAAAGTAGGCATTGAAACAAAGTGGTGCAGAATTATTTTCACCGAAAAGTCAGTGGCTGTATACAGCGTGCTAATGAAAGTATTCACATTTTGTATTTAGAATTTTCTCGACAACGGTTGACTTGAGGGGTGTTGCGACAAGGCTACTTTTTTTGTTGATTGGTTTGCGCAACAAACAGTGGCATTTAATACCCATACAATGCAACGGAAACTAACTCTATGGCGAAAAACGGCTTGACCAACCCCATAATGTAGTGAAGGTGACATGTATTCGACACCTTATTTGCACAGATTGCAGATCTTGTTACTAATAAACCACACCCAGAATATTAATTCTTTCATTTACATTACTTTAAGATCTGTTAACAAAATGCAGTTGTCGAATTCAATTTTCAAAAGCGAATTTTACCCTTAAAACGTGTACCAACGAATATTTTGTACTATATAACTTTACTTCAATTTTTACCACAAATCATCTCACAAATTTTGTAACATACGTTCATTAACACGCTGAGTATAGAAGATATGTTTACTTTTGATTTCTGGATAGAGGTTAAATACCGAAAGGCATTAAGCTAGCCGATACGAACGCTTGTTCTTGAGGTAGGGTCTTTGTTATGAATGCGCCCCAAGCTCGCCGAATGGCATGCATACGCAGAGTGCAAGGTCAGCTGGAGGTCGTCGATCCATAGCGTGCCTGGCTCAACAACGAGCCCAGCATTGTTCTGTGCGACAGATCTGTCCGTGCATTAAAAGTTTGTTGTGTGACTATGAACCGAGCGACTCAATTGGTAATGTAATTTTTCAGTACGTATTTGCGCAAGCCCTATAGGACGATTTTACATAACGCGCGAACGAAACTTCTGAGTGGTTTGTGTGGCGAATACACTACCTTGCGAAAATTTCCACACATGTTCGGAAATCAGATTTTCCTCTCAAGGTCGGGGAATATTACCATACATATGATGAGTAATATTACTCACCTTTTTTTACAGTGTAGTCTAAACATGTAGTTGAGCGGCAAACATAGTTTATAGAGTTCAGAAGAGGGTAGGTCCCCGGATTTTCGCATGTGGGAATCGTGCCGGACGATGCCGCTGGTTGGCGGGTTTTCTCGAGGATCTTCCGTTTCCCCGCCCCTTCATCCCGGCGCTGCTCCATACTCACATCGTGTCACCCCTCACCAGCGCTGTTAAGCGCTGACCAAAATATCTCACTCACTCAAAAAAGGGTACAATATACGAGTTGAGATAAAAGTATGAAATTTTGTAGGAGTACGTACAGATCACAACAAGAAAAAAGTACAACTAAACATAAGTCCTAAAATACGCCCTGTTAGAGATAGGTAAACTTCAATATCATACGCCGTGTGCTATTAGGCTATGTGTATTGTATCTGTTTACATGCAGCGGAATGATACAAATTGGCAGAGAAATTAAGTTATGCGGAGATTTTGAGTGCTTACTTTATCCGGAACTGCCTATACAAGCTTGGCCTTCGGAAGCCGAGCTTGGGCTCGAGGTATGATAATGTTGCCGTTTTGGTGAAATTTATTAATTTTTTTACGTGTCCTCGAACAGCACAAAGCCTTGATAGAGGAACACGGGGGAAAGGGGGAAGGAGTCGGCCAGGGTCTGTTCACCTGGAGCGATTTCGGAAAACCCTGGAAAACCGAAATAAGGATGGCCGGAGCCGGTGATCGAACCCGGATCCTCCGGAATGCGAGGCGAGTGTTTTACCTCTGCTCCACCATACTCGGTTGAAAGAGACAATTTCAGGGCTTCGACTCTCGATCTATGCATGCTAATGGACTACAACGAGCTCGATCCGTATCTGGAAACTATACGGTCGTCTCTTGCTCGTTCACCACTTGCCTCATCGCCTTTAAGCGCAAGATGCCCTTTTTAAAACGTATCTTAATCTGCGCCGGCATAAATTATAAACGTTAATTTCCCACCATTGTTATAGCACGAGCGTCTATGGTTGTTTGGTTGTGTTTTCAGCAGTATTCAACATGGAGTAAGCCATTTGAATTTCTCGTCCGTTACATTCACCCCTTGTTGGTCTCCGAGTACTAGAAGAAGAAAGATGAATCATTTCGTGAATAGCAATTGGCGTTTTAACAGCCGTAGCGTGAGGTTCTAAGAACAAAGCACGTCGCTGATTGCTGATATAACTTTCATGGAAGGAGGGCCGCTTCACAGAAACCGGTCTCTGGACCCGCATATTAATGCAGTTTATTTTTACACAATTGTCTCTCTGCGTGGGTGCGATGAATCTCGTCAACGTGGCTGTGATAGTCGTGAATCCCTGAGCGAGGTCTGTAAGGTCAGTACGGTTGATGGATCTACTAGTATTTACTGTTAAAGGCTTGTACACAGTAGCATTTGAATTTACGTTTCAGTTACTTTAAGTATTTCGTCAATGCACAAAACATTCTTAAACTTACAGTAACGACAATTGGGAATATTTTTTCTAAACGGAAATAGTGTGTTACGAACCATTTAATATTTGTCGTAAAAGTATATCGAATAAATATTCCGAAATTAAATCCCAATTATTGAAACATGTATAACTTTTTAAAATATTTTTCCAGAAAACGAGCAATACCATCTATTGAAGAAACTTACAGTTCACTTACAAATTACTTCACTATAAGTGGTGCGCGATAAAGTGAGCACTTTTGAAACCACAGTTACTTTTTTCCTTACAGATAATATATAGTTTCCTGCCACTTTTCAATGCAGACAAAACGTCCTATTTAACAAGCGAGATGTATGGATTGTACCGTGCTAAAAAATTAACATGCATGGGCACAATAAATCATATTTTTAAAATTATTATTCTAGACAAGCTGGTATTCGAATGTGCTCACTTTATCGCGAACCGCCTATAACACTATTTGCAAGGTTTTCCGAGTACATTTAAGTACCATTATTTGGGCAAATTTTAATGAAATACTTGTACTAAAAATAAAATGATACTTTTTCTCGCTATAACAAGCATATCTATTGGATCTCTGCAGACGGCTATCTTGACTTTGACCGTAAGTTTTCAGTTTATCGAAGACGCAACGTTAAACCTGCTTGTCTTTGGCTTTGCTGACTCCATTGTGTACGACTCCATAAGAAGCCATGTATTGAAAGCTACCGTGAAGTCAAATGCTAAAGTTTTCAGTTGTGTAATCGTCTTAACGTTAAAGTAATGCAAGTCCCAATGCATGGCAAAGCCTATTGTATTATTATGCGAGTAGCTAGATGCCTTCGGTTCATATTAAAATCAAAATTGTCGCCGTAGATTGCAACATACACGTACGTCTATAGCTCATCAAAAGCAATTCCTCTAAGACCTGTATAATTTTACTGCAGTTACCTGAAGACGAGTATAATGCAGTACAAGCCACTCAGCTGGCGTGCACAGCTTCACCGTCATTCTTCGTTTTTTGAACTTTAAGATGTTGTCATATAATTTTCTTTGTGGGAATATATAAGTCACAGTCGAATGGATGTTTGTATTTTTGTGTTTGTCTAATCGGGTTGGCATTTTTCCACACATTGCAGTCTGAAATAAGTCGTTTTTAGACATTTCGAAAGGCTCTGTAAAATAAATATCGTATGAGTAGAGTACCCTAAAGCCAGGTATCGCACCCCGAATGCAGACTTACGATTGGACGGCCGTATGCGCATCTGCTTGCCCCGAACGATGACACGGAATGAGGCCCTACAATAGACAGACGTCGGAATGAGAATGTCGGGAGAAACGGGAGATCCCCGGGAAAACCCGCCGACCAGCGACATCGTCTGGCAGGATTCCCACATGCGAAAATCCGAGGATCGACCCCGCCGGGAATCGAACCAGGAACGCCTCGATAGGAGGCAAATAATGTGACCACTTTTAAAATTAATGTTTGGTTCAATTGCAAGACTTTCACCTCCCCACTGCGCCAAACGTTCTCCTTTTTAAATGGACTAATTTGAGTAACCCCGAATAAATTTATGACAGTATTGAGACCATATTTTAGACTAGTTTTGACGAACACACATAAATTTTGTTTTCATTTCCTGGAAATCGTTGAGGAAATATAGGTCAAAATATAGAGCCATTTGAAATGGTAAAATTTTTCTGTAATATTACCGTAAGACTTTTAACTAAAAGTATGTAATTGGAACACAAGGAGAGGGCATGCGGTCTGAATACGAACATTATTCATCGCAAGTTTCGTTTATTAGAGAAGTAATTTTCTCTGTGTTCGCCGCATTCGGAATTGGGCTGAGTATGAAAGCCTCGTATTTCGTTACCGTACTGCAATTTTCGGAGTTTCATGACGTAGCAACGGTAGCGAACGCAAATCTCGAGTACGTGTACTCGTAGCATACGGTGGGACGCGTCTTCTACATCGCGGTATTCTTCCCAAGGAAAATGGCCGGTGATACAAAATAGTAATGAAAAAACTATCAGATTTGAGTTTTGTAGAATAGTTATGTTGTTTGAGTCAAAATAAGTATGTGTATATGTGTGTATGTGTGTTTATGTATGTATGTATGTGTATATATATTACAACTGGCTGCCTAAGGTTAGTAAAATTTAACTATTGGTTGATATTTTTGTGAAGTGCTACATTGTTGTTGTCTTGCTTGTCACAAAAAAATCAATTTTTTTTAAAGATTTTTTGTTTTGTGTATACGTAAATGTTTGCATATCTGCATAACAACGAGCTAGGACTTTGTGTTGGAAATATTTTTGAAAAATCATAAACTCTGTACGAGTGTTTATTAGTCGCTACTTCACACGAATATGTGAAGTGGTCTGTTTTTTTTTGTAATTTTTGTCATGTTAGTCATCATTAGTTTTTAATTATTTTTTCTTAGTTTTTAGCAGTTCTATGTAAATGTAATTTTATTTTGTGCATCTGTAAAAAATGGTTAAGTGTAAGAGAAGGCTACATGTCGTAACTTCACCATTTGATAAATAAGACAATAAATAAAATAAATAAAAGGGTTTGTACTCACTAGTTGTGGTACGTGTTTCCTTAGAGCTCGACACATATCGTAACGTTCCGGACGAGTTCGTACTCAAGGCACAGGATTCACATAGAGTGTTTATTATGCAGCAGTTTCTGGACAACCCGTATGAATTAATTCGCCCACCCTGTCACAGAAAAATTGGCACGTCCTTGGCCTGTGCCAGTCGGAAGACGGGCATGTGTTCTTCGGCGCGGATAGCTGAGATTGCCCGGGGAGGAGAAGCGGGTGGAGGGGATCCTCGTGACGTCACTCCGGCAGATGGCCTCTAGGAGCGGGGCGCATGCCGCACGTCCCACGTCGCGCCTCTTCAATCCTTGTTTACAAGCGACGCTGCTGAATGTCAACAAGCCGGGCCCATTGTACACACTGCGCGCCCTAGCACAGGAAGAGGAAGTGGGTCCGGGGAGCGGTGGAGGGTGAGGAGAAATGAATGCTGATTGATCTCCGGATGTAATAAATTGAGCCTGTCGGCCCAGCACGGTGATGCATTCACGGAAACATTTGCAGTCCTCAATGTCGTACGCCGCTGTAGGTTCGTGCAATGTCTCTCAGCTGGCACGCCAGCTAAACTAGCAAATCAGGCCGCGCACCTTTATTTATTGGCCCAACTGCTTATGCGAGTTAAATAAATAATAGCAGCTATCGCAAAACAGTCCCATTTATGATGAAAGTAGTTATTACTAGAGATGATCGTATATCGCGAAAATATTTTGTGCCAACATACCCTTGAAAACGCTGTAGTTAATTGCAACACATATTATTGGGTAATGTACGTCTGAGACAACGTAGCTGTCTGCGGACCAATAGCAGGCATTTTAATATTACAATAGCAGGATCCTTATAGGCTCAGTTAAATAGGGCAACAGCTTCACGTACAAGCGAAAGCCAGCAATCTTCTGATAAGCTGAAGGTGCGTTTAAACCCAGCAAACATTTAGGTTCTTCCGCGATAAACCATCATCTTTAGTTATTACTAGAACCACGAGTTTCTCGCGAAAAGATTTTTATACAATTTTGTTTCAGTTTCAGTGCACATAGTCAGCTCTGCTCCATGGTTTTTTCAGCGTGTTTGTTTAGACATTTGTCTAATTTACTACACCAATCAGAATAAGAAGGTTATTGTGACACGGTATACCCGTGATCTTAAAGAGTTGTGCAATGTGAGTGGCATGACTGGATGTAGTTTTCTGGACGTATTACATTACGATGTAGACGTCTGTCAAAGAAAACTAAAAGCCTCCTCATCAGTCACACTCGTGTTCCTGTATCCTGCGTGTCTCTGCCTGATGGGAACAGATTCCACTTCCCGAAACGTCGTGTTTATGCTTGGAAAACTACTGTTTTTTCTCCCCTCCCATCGTTGTGTCGTATTTTTATTTTATTTTGTGATTCGAATATTTTATCTGTTTGTCTCTTTGCCATAGCAGGCCTCAAACATGGGTTGTCTATCTTTGTGGTTCTGGGTTTTTCTTTCTTTTTTATTTTCTTGTTTGGCTGCCCTTGTTTTATCTGACCCGATTCCATTTATAGAATTTTATGTTGTATAGGGTATCGTATAGACGAAATCATACTTTGCTTAATTATGTATTTCTATTCACTTTAGTTTTCTTTGACAGAAATGTACATCGCAACGGAGTACCTACGTACAAAACATTAAATCCAAACATATGTCTGATTTTCCAGTAAAACTCCGAGACAGATGAAAGTTAAAAAACCCAATAACTAGAGATTGTGTGTTAGCGCGAAAATGTTTTGTGCCAACATACCCTTGAAAACACTGCAGTTTCTCGCAACATGTATGATTGGGTGATGTATGTCTGACACAAGGTAGCTGTCTGCAGACCAATAACAGGCATAAAATATTACAATAGCGGGATCCTTATTGGCTCAGTCAAATAAGGGCAACAGCTCTAAGCACAAGCGAAAGCTAGTAAAATTTTCATAAGCTGAACGTGTGTTGAAACCCAGCAAACAGCCAAGTTTTCCCGCGATAAACCATCATCTCTGACAACAACCATGAGTCAGAGCTGCTGATGTACACGAGGCATCGAAACAAAATGATGCAGAAATATTTTCACCATTAAATCGTGACTCGATTTATTACTGTTAACTAATTTTTCGAAAAACAATAATTTACCCACTTTTTTAAAAACGAAATAAACGTTTGTTAACTAACTAATTAGCTGAAACCATATACTTTTTACCAAGTAAAATTACTTTACAAAATTTAAACTATTCTCAACAAAACTTTAAAACGTCTTTGAAATCTATGCTTTTTTTGTAACTGATGATTCTCGCACGCCTTTGTGGTACAGCGACGCCTGTTGATAACTAGAGACAAGCAAACTGCGTGTTATCATTTGGTGACATGATAGATTTCACTGAAGTATACTCACTCATATACACTCCGTAACGTTGTTGGTGCCGGTCCTTTGTTTCTCTATATGCCTGTATTACAGGATAGGTTGGCATTTGACAGTTGACCTGTACCATTTTTTGAAAATGTCCTTCAGGCCAGCCGCACATACTGCCTGCCAACACTAGAAGAAATGTGCATACAGTAACTTGGGATCTAGTCTTCTGTCAGATAATAACGCTATATTTGTATGCCTCTACTTATTGTTGTTTGAGACCCGAAAATTTCGCGAATTTATTCGGGAAAACTTAAAATTTCAACCTCCTGTACACGTTAATTACTTTTGGGATTGGGTCCTTATTGCTGAAACTTGCCCTTCAGGGCTCAGATATTAGTAAACTGCTATGAAAACACTCACTGACTTCGCGCCACACTGTAAAAAATAGTTTGTAAATTTGTCACACGAGCGTATAGGAGCGTTAAGAAAGTAGATATTGTAGAATTGTTCCCCAGACATCTATGATAGCACTACTAAACTATTTTTAGAAAACAGTTAAGTGTTCACTAAAGTTACCAGACTTGTATTGTAGCAACTGTAAAAGTTTGCATTTTTACAAGGCGGAAGTATGGTAAGTGTCCCGTACTGCATTTAGGTTAATTACTTTCTAAACAATGTAAGAAGATTTTTTACAGTGCACATTGTCAGCTGTACAACTAGTCAGTCGCTGAAGCAGCCGCCGACGTACAACTAGCTGAAGACAGAGTGCATACAGGACTGTGGAGTCCTCCAGTCGTCTGGTCGTTGGACCCGCGAAATTTACGAGTCTCTATGTATATTCATTGCTTCCTTTGGCTTCGCCATGGGCGTCCCGCGACCTAGGTCAGAGGTCCTCGCCGGGGGCACGCGAGTGTTTGGGCTGTGTGCGGCCAACGTGTCATTCAGGCACGTAGCACCACATTAGCACGTGCTCGTACAAGCATTCCACGAGTACAACTGCTCTTAGCCGTGCTGTGAAAGCTGTCTCTCTCGCCAGGCGCAGCGCTGCGACACCTCACATATCCCTCCCTACCTGAGCTGCTTGAAATGTGCTACAGCGATTTGCGTTTCTTTCTTCTTTGAACAAACTGATTAACATGCGTTAAGGGCGCGGTTCATCTCAGTTTCCAACGACTTTTTTTTTTATTTTTATATTTGTACCAGCTATTTTTTTCTTATTTTAGGCGTAAATTGTGACTAAATCTTCCTCTTAGAAAATTGTTGTATCTCTCATAGTTTTCGCGTAATCAGTCGTAAACGTCAAAATTTGCACTTTACGGTTTTATGTACGCCACTAAAACCAACTGTAATACCAAACATCCATTGGTGACGGTGTCCTCAATTACATATTTTCAACATATTCAGTGGAACTTTATTGCTATTACAAAGTTTCAGTGGGTAAATGTTTCACGGAAACGTATTTGGTACAGCAAACTTAATACTAGTTAGACGATATATCGTCGTTTTACTGCCAAAAGTGACCCAGTCAAAAGGTTGTAGGCTATGAAATTACACATATAAAAACAAAAAAAAAAATACTTTGTATTTAATAAAAAATGCTGAATTTTGAAATGATAATTTAAAACTTTTAAAAAATTGTTTAAAAATACAAAAATTTATTTATTTTTTATTTTATATAGTTCAAATCATAGCATATGACATTGTTATACACTGTGAATTTTTTTCGGTTTGGAATGTCGGTTGGTTTTAGTGGCGTACATAAAACCGTAAAGTCGTAATTTTGACGTTTACGACTCATTATGCAAAAACTATGAGAGATACAACAATTTGCTAAGAGGAAGATTAAGTCACAATTTATATCTAAAATAATAAAAAAAAATCTGGTACAAATATAAAAATAAAAAACGACGTTGAAAACTGAGGTGAACCGCGCCCTTAAGGTTGGTTCCCAATTTAAAAACATAAGCACAGGACACAACGTGGCAGTAGGAATTTTTACTGAAATGTGTCGCCAATGACGTTTTTTTTTTTTTTTTTCGATGAATCTGAAACATTCCATGCTGTATGAATACCACCGCAGGTCATTTAAACATTTTTGAAGCGGAATCGTATTTGGAGAAAATATGGGAGATATAGAAACAAAGTCCCAATAAACAGCTGGGTGTAAAACATTATTTGCCATCTAGAAACTTAGCTTTAACATTCAACTTTCTTATTCTAGCTTTGTTTTATTCTCGTGTATTTTGTATACTAAATCAAAATGGCAGCCATTCAGTCAATCCTTTGCTGTGATTGGTTGTTGTCCTGCGCGTCTGCACAAGAAATGCAATATTACCATTTCCTATGTCTACATCTCTATGCACACGACCACTTCTGAGCAGTTGTGAATCAGTAGGTAAGAAAACATAGGTTAGTTCTTGTGTGAACGACCTACGCTTTATGCTTACTGTTATGTTTAACAGTATTGTGAGCCCACCTTTACATTCGTATAGATATATGATAAGAACACACCGTGCCGCTAAGCTTAAACTGATATTAATCCTTCTGTTCCGCGACATTAGTTCAGGCGTATGGTCTGGATTTATTTCTTATTTGTTTGGTGGTCTTAACTGAGTTGTCCGGGCCGAGTTTTTTTTTTTCAGGATGCACGCCTAGAATGAAAGTTTCTATAAAGGAAACGGTGGTAAGATTACCGAGTTGTTGATCAACAAGTTTGTGTCCGAGAACCATATTACAGTATAACAGCATCTATTGGTTAAATCAGTGTTCTCTGAACGTTATTATGGCATGGGTGTTGCAAATTAACAAATATTATTTTACAGTGTAGTTACCTGCAGTGCGTCAGACTCTTGAAACACCATTGTTCCCGAGAACAATACTGAATGTTGGCTGGAAAGAGTCGGAGAGGTGGGAATACCGACAAATTGAGATAAACTTTTTATCTAGGCATGGATTTAAAATCTTACCTCTTTGTGACTGGGCAAGGACGCAACAGCGACATAAATGAAATTCCTTACGGCAGTGGCCTTTGGGAGTGAAAGTAAATGTAAATGTGGGGAGTCTAGCTACCGTAAAAATGAGTTTTTGAAGTGGACACGAGGATATAGAATGGAATGATAGAATAATAAATTGCCTTATACTGTAACGTCTCTTCTCAACTCCTAAGATAAAAATAATGATGACGGGTTGGGCGTACCGTGTTTTTAACGATGTTGGCGGACGGATGTATGCAATGAGATACTATTGGAAACTTCCAAAATGACCGAGAGCAGTGGCGCAATGGTAACACACTACACTCGTTTTCTGGAGGAGATTGGTTCGATTCCTGGTCCCGACCATCCTGATTTCGGTTTTCCATGGCTTCCAGGCTAATGCTGGGATGGTTCCGTAAGGGCAGTGGTGCACGGCCCATCTTTGACTTATTTTCCTCACTACAAGCATTCGTGAAAGTATTGTTTATCAACATTTTTGACATATTATGTTCCAAATGTTAGTCTGCTACACCATTTTACATTAATTATCTGACATTTGTTGTAAGTTAAGAAACAACACATTTTTTCTAATCTTCCAACAAACGTCAGATAACATAGAAGTAATTTACTATCTAACAATGTAAAAAGGGGTAGTAGACTAACACGTAGAGTATGGTGTCATATGTAACAAATGTTGATACGCCTTCAGGAATGCTTACAAGGGGAAAATACAATACATGAAATATGACCATGCGCCATTGCCCTTAACGAAGGTCGTGGTCGACTCCTCTCCCGCTTCCTACCATTGTTTCAAGTTGTGTCGCTGCGTGGCTGCGCGCTAGTAGTTACCATATAATTTATCTTACACTCCAACTAACTTTTGAGCCGAGTGACGTCTGCTGAGCTGGGGAGCGCACTTCAACCAGTACCAGGACGAGGTGCTCCAGAATAATACGACCCAATTTATGTCGTCACAGAAATAGCGAATGATCTGGATGGCGTCGTGTGGGACTGTGGATACGAGAGGTGGGCCAGCTGGGTGGGAAGTGATTGTTTGGCGCTTAGCCGATGTGTGGAAGATTGCAGTTACGACGACGGCGACGGCGGCGAAGACGTCAGAGACGAGACAAGAGACGAGGCGGCAAGAGAGCAACGCAAAACCCAGCAGACGACGGCGGTGAATCGGCGAAAAGTGTGTGGCAAAGGGAGTGCTTAGGAGAGAGTATGGTGGGCGGTTTACAGTTAGTGGTTGGATGAGATTGGACTTTATTTAAGGAAATACGGAATGGTTTTGCGAGAAAGTTAGGTAATGAGACATTTCAAGTGCTAAGTGACTGACGTTAGGTGTAGCACAGGAATATTATGTACTGTAAGTATGTGTATTATATACTGTAAGTATATGTGGTAGGCCTGTGATACTCTATGAGTATAGATGGGAAAATTTCGCGAATTCAGTGGCCTGCATGTTGTAATCAAATATCTTGTACATACTCAAGCCCAGATCATTTGTCCACTAGCTGCTACTCAGTGGAACAGCAGACAATGAACGAATAGACGAGGCTTGAGTATGCATAGGATATTTGATTCTAACGTGCAAGTCATTGAATTCGCGAAATTTCCTCATCCCTATCGATGAGTTGTAAATAACTTGATAAATGTTGGTAAATTAATCAGATAACTTTTGTTAAACACTTTTGTTGTAAGAAACATGTCCTTCGTTCTGTTCACACGGCGTTATTTAGCGCGATTGCGCTTATGGAAGAAAAGTAGCGAATAAGATCATTCTGGCTCGTACTTCGAATGCTTCATTGTAAGAGGTATACGTAAGTTTCGCTGGTTCATCTGGCAGCAGCCTGTATTTCTCAGTCCTATATGCGCACTGGCCACAATCCCATTGGTTTGTAACCATACAAGCGTGTTAGACGCAATACCCATACGAATTATTTTATTATTTAATACTAGCTTGCAGTTGTTAAAGGCGTGTCAAGACAGGCGTCGGCTAATCATAAAACAGACAGCGTAGTGTTCATTCTTGGCATTGAACATAACTTAGAAGAATAGTAAAATTCACTTACTTCTATTGATTACCTCTACGCGCAAGGAGCTGAACTGGCTTACAGTATTTTAGTCATGTTGCTTATAAGGGACTTTCAGCAGTAGCCTTTTCGTTTAGTAACATACTTCGCTTATGTCCAAAAGTTAATCATATTCGTGATTTGAGCTGAACGTTAAATCAAAAAGGAAAAAAAGGTGCGAGTGTAATAAAATCTGGAAAATGAATAAAAAAGTAGTTCACCTAGTTCCACCTTAATTTTTGCATTTTTTTTTGTACAATTTATCAGTAAAGTTAAGCTTTTCAACTGAATGTGACGTTCTGCGTCACAGTTCTGAACACTCGTGACCCTTGATTTGATAGTGATTGATAAAGACCGTTAGAATTCGCTGGCGTACTGACCTGTATGTTAGCCTCCAAGAATACCCATGTTATCCAAGCGGACATTATATGCTCATTTGATACTTGCTGACACGGTGATACCACACTATTGGGTCTGCATTTAGTTTCTTCTTTAATATTGGCGTAGCGCTTTTCAGAAGGTGTCAGACACGTCAAGGCTAGGGATCCATATCTTTGGTGAAAATATTTCTGCGTCAGTTTGTTTCTGTGCCTCATGTGCACGTCTGCAGCTCTGACGATGAAGCACAACTGCAGGGGTGCACGTAAGGAAACGAAACAAGTTGATGCAGAAATCTTTTCGCGAAAATCAGGGGTTCCTCCAATAAAAGGGCTGCTCCATACTTACATCACCAGCGCTGAAGACCTGGATGTTAAGCGCTGACCGAAATCTCTCACCCCCCAGTCAGAGACCCTTAATCAAGGCCCAACCAGGAAAGTGACGTGAACCCAACTGAGCTAGGCAACTTGAATTCTAGCATGTGCCCAAAAGAAAACGCCACTTTGCCAGGTCCCTGAGGATTGGACATCACTGCCTTGTTTGTTTGAGTTCCAGCTTGACCACTGGGAGTAGATGTTCACAAAGGAGCGTATTGCTTAGCGCCCACACAACAGCAGCCAGTTAGACTTCGGCACAGACCACCAGTTGTGCTGTGCTGACACGCGCACGTGTCTTCAAGGCTGAGGTGCAGCGTCTCTGGCACGGGGACCATCTCGCGTGAGGATTACTTGGAAACAAGCCACGCCGACGTATAGTTCTGCTAACACATTGCACACGATGCCGGTATGTCGTACGCGCAAAAGTTTATCAACACTAACTTACGAATAGAGAGAAGGGTAAACGGTTGTTAGCAAACAAAAATCGCCATTTTGCGCGAAAAAAAAAAATTGAACAGTAGTAATTACCAAAGTCATAAAGAAGTGAAACTGAATACACTGTGATCAAAATATCGAAGGAATGGGCCCGAACCGAATAATATACGTAACATAGCCTACAAAAAATAACGTATCAAAGATGTGCTGGGGACGTAGACTTTAGTGAAATATTTAACATGTAGAAAATATGTACGTTTTTAATGCCTTCTTTCTTAAATACCCTGGACAGCTGTAAAGCCTCCTATCTACAAGGACTTATCTATAGACGTACAGTGACGTAACTTTCGACGAAGTGCGAACATGGTCTACAGTGTTGTAATGAATGAACTTGAGCTTGCTGATACCGCCGCTAGAGCGCAGTAAATAAAGCGACATTAACGTTTTCCAAAACTATTTATTCTAAAATTTGAAATTGAAGTTTACCAAACGAGTTTTTATTTAATGTAAGTCATGTTTAGCGTTTTTTCATTGCAATATGCACTGCTGGAACTGGTTTTTCTTTTTTTCTTTGCGGGTGTAATTTAATTGGCATAGAAACCATTTACGTATATGCACTTAAATAAAATGCGTCGTTAAAATGTTATTGTTAATTGTGAAATAATCATAACTTATAACGTTATCAAACGTGAAACACAGCAGGAATTGTATTGACCTTTTTTAGTAACTTCTATTTAGACATTACATTAGTAGGGCCCGGTAGTGTTCGCGAAAAAAATTTTGCAGCACTTTGTTTCAGTGTCTCACGTGCGCTCCTGCAGCTCTGCTTTGTGGTCAGTGATTGTACGCCGTAACAGCCTGTGTCTGGAGGTTAAACCCGCAAATCACAGACGTGTTGTGTCACAGTTATCCATGCACTGATTGGCACAGTCAAACGAACAATGACTCTGCACAAAAACACTCTGCCAATAATCATGAAGTTGAGATGCAGGTGTACACGTAAGACGCTGAAACAAAGAAAGGTAAACATCTTTTCGCGAAAACTACCCGGCCCTAGACATTAGTTATTAAGAGCCCTGTACAGCTGGCACATGAACCGTGTAGCATCATGCTAGGAGAAAGTACAGTATTTTCAAAGAAATACTACTGAGCGAGAGTTCGATATCTTAATGTGCGAAAAGAAAACATTTAAAACTATGCTTCTTTATTTTGTTTCTAGATATAATACATAGGAACATTATTTCGGGGCGTCACAAAATAGCTAAAAACGACTTTTTCAGAATTATGTCACATAAAAAATACCAACCGGAATTGTAAAACAAAAATAGAGAAACACGCGCTGAACTTTACTACGGACTTTTCGTAAATAAAAACGTAGGGTCACCGCTCAAATTCCATAGTAAAGGCCAACGACCAAAACACTGCACGCGCATAAAGGCGATGTGGTTGTTGACGCACGAGCCAATATAGCTCTTATCACCTGTCTGTTACCGTACCTTATACACTGCATCTAGCGCCAGCTGTATAGGGCTGTTAAAATGTTCTACGAAATGCATTATTGGCATGAATACATTTTATTTTAATTTACTTATCTGCCTATAATGTTTATTTTACTATTTTTGGATATTTGTGCGCGGGAAAACGTTAATTGTAAGGTTTTTCTTCTTCTTTTCTCACACTAGGACGTATAGACGAGCTGTGGGCAAAAGTCCAATTTTCGGGACATTTTACTTGGGACACAGATTGTCTTAGGACACGGAAGATTCGGACGAAGCTGTGACGTTAGACGGTCACGTGCACCGATCGGCGTATCGTTGTCTCAGGACACAGGTTGGGATCAAGAAAATGTAGCTAGGCCTTTACAGACGTTTATCAGAATCTTCATGATTGTCAAAATTTGGCCACGCAACTAAGAAAACCTACCTTACTCCAGCTCGTAAGCTTCTGTAAACGCCGAAGGTGACAACAGAGATTAACATTACCAGCCACTAGGTAAATGTCATTGGCTGGCTGGCCACTTCTCATTATGGCTGCGCTAGAAAATAATTCCCTAAAAAATTTTCCAAATTTAAGCTATTTAAGCTTTGTAGTTTTCGTAGTTAATGTCATTTTCATGCTGTGTAACATAATTTCTTTTTTATGCATCCATGATGGAATGTACTTGCTGCGAGGTAATATTCGCAATAACAATGGTGCACGGCCATCTTTGATTTACTATTCTCCTCTGCAAGCATTCCTGATGGACGATGGCGTATCAACATTTTTGACATTTCATGTACTGAATGCTAAGTCTACTATACATTTTTACATTGTAAGGTAATAAATTACTTTCATTTTAACTTACATTTCTTGAAGATAAGAAATATCACAATCATTCCTTTCTTCCAACAAATTTCAGATAGTAGGGGAGTAATTTATTATCTAACAATTCAAGTAGGTGCAGTAAAGTAACATTTAGATCATGAAATGTCAAAGCACTGTTTGTAGTGGGGAAAATACTGTTAATCAAAGATGGCCGTACACCATTGGCCTTAATCGTTTTTGTGATGAAGCAAAGAAAATCAAGTAACCATTGACGGTTATGTGATGGAAGAAGGCAACCAGCCGTTAGTCAAAACAAGAGCACAAACAGGGGAGAGATAGAAGCTGTTGCCTTAAAATGGACAGAGTATAGTTATACTAACAAGGTTGTTTTAGTCCGGCAAATGACACGAGCGAACGTGTCTTGCTTGAAACTCGCCGAATGTAATTACGAGTCACCGCACACTGGTAACCAGTTCGAACGCTTCAGCCGCTCGCCGGCAGACGATCCGAATTACAGTGTTGCCAGTTACTGCGGATGGAATTGCTCTAAAATTCCTGTATTTTTTTCGGTTGTTAAAAAGGCCGTGCTTCAATTGGTACATATTGTTAACCATTCGCGTCACAGATTTGATGTACGGTGCTATAAAATAATGACTTGTTTCTAGCTAAGCATTTGTTTTTTGGCATGTAACAAACCTTTAAAAAATGCAGAATCATCTCTCCCTCTAACCACACATACAGAAAAACAAATTGCTAAATTATCAAACGAGCAATTAGCTTCTCATGCATTTTTTTGTTCAGACGTATGCCAAATCTTCCTGCAAAACTAAACTGCTACTTAGTAGACTTTCTTGTAGAATTTCTTTTTTAATTTGGTGCTGATCTGCGTAAAAATAGTAAATGAAAAATTAAGCCATATATTTAGAGACGATGACTTATCGCGGGAATACTTGACTGTTTGCTGGGTTTCAACGTACGTGGAGCTGTTACCCAATTTGACTGAGCCAATAATAATCCCGCTACTGTACAAATTCTATGTATGTTATTGGTCTGCAAACAGCTACGTTGTATCAAATGTAGCCTATATAATCCAATTATACAGATTGCGAGAAACTACAGCGTTTACAAGGGTATGTTGGCGCAAAAAAAAATGTCGCGATGTACAGAGATGATGGTTTACCGCGGGAAAATTTGACTGTTTGCTGGATATCAAAGCACGTTCAGTTTATGAAAAGATTACTGGCTTTCGCTTGTCGGTAATAGACCTACTGTAATTTATGTTAATGAAATCCTATGCCATTCGCGTGCTCTTTATATCTTGAAGTTGTACACAAGAAGTTGCTAGTTCACTCCTCCGTTGTGATGTTTCTCATTACTCCACTCGTTAGCTGTTCCCAATTAGTTAAAACATTCAATAAAATTAGAGCCATCTGTGTATTTCTAGAAAACAGTCTATATAGCTAACTGTAGTTGGAAACACTGTATTACGGGTCAATATCCGTCGTTGGTCTGTTTTAAATGCTACGCGTTGTAGGTACCTACACTCAAATCATTTCCTTTTACAGCCAGAGTAACGAAATTATGATTGGTCGGGCAGTATAGCATGAGCAGTCTTTGCACGAAGACGTGGATAGTTGTTAAAGAAGTGCGTGTGTATGTATATATAAATGGATGTTTGTATGCAACTTATGTATGTATGTATGTATGAGACGGATAAACTTCGTCACTCTTTGACCGATCACCATTAAACTTGGTATTTTTTCATACAGAAGGTTGTTTTTATGCTATATATTTTTCCTATGATTCACCAACTTGCCAGATGATTTCAACTTCTATGTCGTTCAACCGATTGCCATGAACATAGGTATACATGTGGCCGTGGTTGTTGCAGTGACTACAGCACTCGCCTCCAAATTAGACGACCCGGGTTCGATTCCCGGCGGGGTCGATCGTTGTGTTTTCGCATGTTGGAATCGGACGATGCCGCTGGTCGGCGAATTTTCTCGGGGATATCCAGTTTCCTGTGAACCTTCATTCCGGCGCTGCTCCATACCCATTTCTTATCACTCATCACCAGCGCTAAAGCCCTACATACTAAGAGTTAGTGGACTCTTTTTTTTCCCCCATTTTTTTACGGTGATGCACGGAAACGGGGAAGGCGATAAGTCGAATATAACACGTCCGTCAAACACCTCATCGCCTCTAGCGACCTTTATGTACCCTGAAAAGAAAAAAAAACAGGGTATTTGAAATCGAGTTTACGTACACTTTTCTCAGAAGGGAGATGTAATAATAAGACCAAGGTAGACTGAAACAGTTACGTAAATATCGTACGGAATTTGTTTATGTATTGTATTTTCTACAGCAGACATGTGCCCGATATGTTACCACGCAACGTTTTGTAACACATGAATGTTACTGTGTGTATTCACTAGTTATATATATACGTGAATTATATTTCTGTTGGGTAATTATTTTTAAGATAATGTAATGTCAGTAGCAATACAAAGTAAAATTTTCTGCACATGGCAGAGTAGGCACCTCAGTTTCATGGTACGACCATAAAAAGTGACGTAGAATTGAAATCTGCAATCGTGGCAGCAGGTCAGTTGCACAAGTTGGCAACACTGGAGCTGGCGGTGACGACGGTGGATCACGAGGCTCGCCTTGCCTCCTTACCGTTGTTCCTTGCCGTACCTGCGCGTTCTCCTTATCCGACCTCTTGTCTGGTCCAGAGGTCTCTCGAGTGGGGAAACCCGCCTGGCCATTGTCTGGCCGCGGGAATAAAGAGCTGGTGAACAACCTCTCCTCTTCCCACCTTCCCCTTGCCACCGCAACTTGCCTGCATGCGATTACAACCAATCCCGCTATGTCCACGCACCAAGTGCTATCTTTACATAGCGACACAAATACCTGAAGACGTCGTGGCGTCCGTCTGTATATACACCGGTGAAAAAAAGTCAGCAGACGTGACAGCAGAACAGTTCTGTCGTCGGGCTAGTGGCTAGAACAATAAAACTACTGTATACTAACTGTTATCTGTGTAGGAACAAGCACGATATTGCCAGTGTGTTTGTATTCTGACATACAGGCATTGTTGCGCAAACTATCACAAACAGCACCACAACCGCCAGCTTGTTCTGTTTATTCAACAACATATGTAGAGATGATGGTATATCGCGAAAATGTTTTGTGCCCAGATAGCCTTGAAAACACTGACACAACGTAGCTGTCTGCAGACATCAAATATTACATTATCGGGATTCTTATTGGCTCAGTCAAATAGGGCAACAGCTCCACGTACAAGCTAAAGCCAGTAATCTTCTGGTAAGCTGGACGTGTATTGAAATCCATCAAACAGTCAACTTTTCCCGCGATAAACCATCATCTCTAAACATATGTTAAGGCCGACGACTATCGCGCGTTTAAAACGCGTTGCAGCGTGTTCGAAGATATTGTTTTTAGACGAAATTATTCCAAGTGCCCAGTGTGTCATTGTACGAAAAGAAAATTCACTTCAAACGATGACGGAAAGGTTGTTTCAAAACATCACACCAATTATAAAAAATATTTCGGGGCCCCTCAAAAAGGTTCAAAACATTTTTTTTTACCTGTTATATCTGATAAATTAGTCACGTGATTCGTGTGAAACTAAACTAGAAACGTGCAATAAGCTTTGCTTACACCTTTTCACCAATGAAAAGCTGGGGTCACCACTGAAAGTAGCAGGCAGTCAGGCGAGTGATCTACGATACCACTGCACGCTGTTTCAGTATCTTGTGGTAGAGGCGATACCGCACCAGATGAGCCGGTCAACATCGCCCTTGGCGCCGTACCTCACTCACACAAACACACGCCCAGTAGGCGGGCGCATTAGGAGGACATAGCGCATAACTTACAGCTGACGTACTGTACATTACCGCTAAATATATGTATTGCAGTCGAAAAGTTTCAGGGCCTCAACGTAGAAAACTAAACAAACGCAAGCATAGGAGACAGTTTTTAATATTAGTAGTCGGAACCGGAAGTTTTCGCGAACATATTTTACCCCTCCCCCTTTTTTCTTGTTTCAGTGCCGTGCGTGCACATTTGCATCTCTACTTCATGGTTATTAGTACAGACATGCATAATTCGCGTTATCATTTGGTAGCAGACTAAACTTCACTTTTCTATACATAACAGAGCGTAATCAGCGATTAAATTGGCCATGAACTTTTACACGTTGTCATTGACGCGTGTTACGTCTTTACAGAGTTTGGCCACTCTACCGTGTAAGCATTCTCCGCGGCAAGTCACGGCAACATCGGCCAGCGGGAGACGTCAAACGTCAAACTTGGAGTCTAGTCAACTGTCAGAAAATAACGCGAATTATGCATGTCTCTAGTTATTAACAGTGTTTATTTGTGCAGGATAGTCTCTCATTTGACTATGCCATTCAGAACAAGGTTAAGAGCGACACCACACGTCTGTTATTTGCGGGTATAGCTGGAAGTTGAAATTTCCAATCACTGACCACGAAGCACACTTGCAGGTGCACTCGTAAGACACGAAACAAAATTGTACAAACATATATTTGCGAAATTATGAGTAGAGACCGGAACGTTTCGTGAATTTGTTTTAAAATAATCTAGGATTCAAACGCACGTGGCTTTCGTGCCACACTTGCACTTTGTGTAGTTCGAGATCTCCGGGCCAATAAAAAAACTGCAAGACAACAAGGAACTAATGCCTTGTTACTGATTCTGTCTTGTATCTACCCACGCACTGGATAAGGAGCATATGAAGATTGAAGATCACGCGCGAACATGTACAACTCCGCGATATAACTTGCAGATCGCGACATTTTTCGCATATTATTTATGAGTAGAGCCCGGTAATTTTCGCGAAAATAATTTTGCAGCACTTTGTTTCAGTGCCTTACGTGTGCACCTGCATCTCGGCTTTGTGGTCAGTGATTGGATGCCATAACACCCAGCGTGTGGAGGTTAAACCCGCAAATCACATTCGTGATATGTGACAGTTATCCGTGTACTGATTGGCACAGTCAAATGAATAACAACTCTGCACAAAAACACTCTGTCAATAGCCATGAAGTTGAACTGCAGGTGTGCACGTAAGACATTGAAACAAAGTGGGGCAAAAATCTTTTCGCGAAAACTACCGGGCCCTATTTATGAGCAAACAATTAGTTGGAGTGATGAGTTTCAGATTAAGTGTTTGTAACACATTAAAGTCGTCCATTTAATTTTGTTGCAAAGGATTATGGTAATGGAATGTATCGTGCGTACATAAAGAAAACAAATAATTTATAAGATTGCCATTTTTTTTTGTTTGAAATACCTGTAGATTTTAAAAGAAGGTTATATATTTATTTTCCAAACGCAGTAGTGGTAACCATGAACCAAACGGCGCTGTTGTCCCTGGAATAAAATAATTGTGGTATCTACGGTGTATATCCGTCGAACTGTGGGCCAAGCTTATGATCAGTAAATGTTGTTCACGAATGTAACGCCAGTTTCACGTTCATTTTGACGTCGTTTGGTAGTTGTGTTATTTGTGTGTTTGTTAGCAGCAGTGTGAGATGAAAGTCACCGAGGTTACATAAACCAGCAGATAGTTCTTCAGCCTGCAGACTGAAGTTCGTCCCACTGGTTCGCGGAACTGAGCCAAAGTCAGTGTGGGAAGCGCTCATCAGCGAGAGTTGCCTGTTAGTTAAGACCAATTAGGAGGTTGAGCAACGACCGAAAACCTTCTCTTGCTACCACAGCGGTACTGTTAGTGGTTAGTGTGCCACGTATGGGCGCGTGAAGCGTATGTAGGGTAAACTGACCGTATATCGTAATATTCCTTAATATCGTGATAAACCACTTTGCGGGCTTCAAAAAATATGGAAGGATCTGTGCACCGAGTTCAGTGGGTTACCAACAGATAGCAGGCACACGTAGTTTCGGCAATATGTGATCATTGTATCGAATATAAGGTGACAAAATGTTGACCACGTTTCTGTTACAGAAGTTCGAAGCCTTATTAGTGTCACGAAGTAGGGTAGTTTATCAGGTCCTGTATATATATATATATATATATATATATATATATATATATATATATATATATACAGGTCATCCAGAAATAAACGTATATAAAGAACACCACGCGAATCCTGGGCTAAATTGGAGACGAAAATGTTAGTAGCAAAATATTTCACGATAACACTTAACGTGCACAAAGTGGCAACATAATACAGTAGTTAGCCCGTCCCTCTCTTGCGCTCCACAGATGTCTTACTTCTTACTACCACTGTTCTGACCTGCATATTAAAATTGAGAGCAGTTAAAAAATTATTATACTTGCTCTTTGCAGTGTTGCCACATTGTGCACGTAAACTGTCCTATATTAACCTTTTAACACTTAAATTTTTATCTAAAATTTAGGGGAGGAAGTGTGTGGTAAAAGGGTCTTTCCGCTTCAAAAGTTAGAGGTGTTTCGTCACTGAGTCCCTTTGCAATGGTAGACGGTTCAAAATTCCGCGAATTATTTTGGGAGGTTGTTATTATTATTAGGGACAGGAAAAATTCGCGGGTTCACTGACACGTAGGCTAGCCTCCAAGATTATGTGGTTACTAAATCAGATAACGGCTGCTCACTGACTCGGTGATTTGACGTGATTGGGACTGCATTTAGTTGCTTCTATACTCTTGGCTCAGTTCTGCATAAGGAGGTGTCAAATAAGTAGGGACAGGAAAAATTCGCGGGTTCAATTACCCGTAGGCTAGCCTCCAAGTACATGTGTGTATTCAAGCAGACATTATCTACTCACTGGCTGCTTGATGACGCAGTGATATGAGCCTGCATTTAGTTGCTTCTGTACTATTGGTTAAGCGACTTCCAGGAAATGTCAAATAAGTCACGAGTCAATTGCGAAAGTGGCACGAACTTATAGTTGCTGGAATCATAGCTTAGGTCTCAGCAAATAAGTAAAGAACCAATTGCGAAAGTGACATGAACTTGCAGATATTTTAACGTAGTGTGTCCAAACAAAAAAGAGAATTTTTCAGGTCTCTAGTTATAATTCAAACACCCTGTACGTGTCTGAGTCAGCTTCGAAATTGGTCGCCGACTTATCTGATTCATCCACGGGTGCCCTGAGACGACAATAGGGAAGTGATATCTAGCGACAGGCAAATATAGCAGTTTCAACGACCTGCCGACCAGGGCAAGAAGTAAAGGGGATGGGGCAAGGGAGGGCACGTACCCCGAGCGGTAGTCTAAAGGTACGGCAAATATTACAGGTTCAAAAACTATTGCTTTTAAAAATTGTGAACAAATTGGGAAGGCGGTGGCAAAAAAGCATGTTGGTCCACCCTCTCCAAAATTTATATAGAGACCTGGAATATTTACGCTTTCTTTAAGGTTGCACCTAGTACTCAAAGAATAGTAAATTTTTGTCAGTTTTGCAACTAGTCCTTTACTTATTTGACAAATTCTGGCCGGCACTCTGTCAATACGCAACCAAGTGTAGGCCCAATAATATGGCATCTGTCAGAGAGCAGCCAGTGAGCAGATAATGTCTGCTTGAATACACAGATGTTCTTGGAGGCTAGCCTCCACGTCAGTGAACACGCGAATTTTTTTCAGTGTCTACTAGTTGGAAAATCTGTGGATCCAGCCTTGCTGCAGACTATACTCCACTGTCTTGTGCAAATTCGAGTTGAAACTGCTTATACGTAGGTAAGGACCTGCAAATTTCGCGTTATTATCTGACATCAGACTAGACTCAAGTTACCATGTGCTCACCTAACTTCTGTTGTTGGCCGATGTTTTGTATGGCGTGCCTGAATGTCTTTTTCAACTAATGACCAGTGGTGTATCGTGGACGTGTTTCATGGAATAGTTTGATAAATGGTAAGAAATGACTATACTTAAGAGGGGATGATTTATCGCGGGAAAACTTGACTGTTTGCTGGGTTTCAACGCACGTTCAGTTTAGCAGAAGATGAGTGACTCTCGCTGTTATGTGGAGCTGTTGCCCTATTTTACTGATCCAATAAGAATTCCGCTGTTGTAATATTTTATTCCTATTATCGGTTTGCAGACAGCTACGTTGTGTCAGACGTATATCACCTAATCATTTGTGTTGTAATTAAGTACAGTATTTTCAAGGGTTTGTTGGCTCAAAACATTTTCGCAATATATCATCCTCTCTAACTGTACTCAACACTGAGTTGCCTGTGGGACCATTAGACATGTAGGAAAAGGTACACTCTTTTTATAGTAGCGTACAAGACACAAGGAACGTATTCTCCAATACTATTCATCGGTCTACGCAACACACATTTTTTGGATATGACAGGTAGGTACACTGAGTCCACGCGAAGCGTATACATAGTCGGAGCTTCTTACATTGCATGCCTTGGAATATGACTAGGGTACGCCAATGGTTTTGAGAATCATCGGTCGCGAAGCCGAAGAATAGAGAGCGTTCAACAGTGGCGTCACTATCTTTCCGAGAAATTATGACTTTGCCTTGACCTTCCGCTCCTCCTCCGATTGTCCACGTTTGACACGTGAAAGTTTTCCTTGTACTCGCCACTGGAGGCTGTTCGTCATTTCACCTTTTATTATTTTTTTAGTGCTTTCAGCAGTGATGAGTTTACGTCTTTAGGAGGCAATAAGCCGAAGCTGTAAGCGGACGCGTTGGCGCCTCTTGTGTGATGTTTTCCCGAAGTGTGTTTCACCCCTTGTTCTCGGTCACCTCTGAGAAATGGTGATGTCATCATGACCACAGCATCCCTTCTCCACCCCCGCCCCCTCTTCCTCAAGACGCCGGCTCATCTGTCGACTCCCTCCCTCCTTCCATCCGCCAGCTACCTCAGGTATGTGTTAGTCACCTGCGGCTTGCAGTCATGCCCTGGACACGTATTTCGGATTCGATATTATCCCGTTACCCAGTTAAATACCATCACTACAGAATCTAATAATACTTGTTCTACAAAACATATTATTTTCCATTGCTAGAGTCGCGAGTAGGCTATATAACACAAGATTTTTGCACAATTTGGTTTCAATGCTTTATGTGTATGGATTATAAGGTTGAGCGAAAATATGTCTTTAAACCACTCTATTTTCATTGCCCTTCGTGCACACCTGTAGCTCTACTTCATGGTCTTCAGGTCTCTATTGATAATAAATATCGTATGGGGAAGGTGTCTGAGAGCAGGGTATCACACCCCGAGGGCAATTTTCTGATTGGGCGCTCTAGGCGCCTGCCTATCCTGAAATGAAGCAACGACGTGATGCGATAAAGGAGTACGCTGAGAAAGCCCGCAGCGTAACCTAGATGCGAAAAATCGCTGCCTGACCCCGCCGAGAATAGAAGCAGGATTGCCATGGTGGCAGGCGAGTGCTCTAGCCTCTGCACCAACCGCGGTGCCATAGATAGAGACAGTTATTTTTGTGAAAAGCATTTTGTACCAACTTGTTTCTTTGTCTTACCCGCGCACCTGCAGCTCTGTTTCGTGGTTATTCGCATCGTATCTTTCTGTAGAGACGTCTCTTATTTGACTGTGTCAGTGAGAGTAAGGTAGAGGCAATGATTTTTGGTGAAAAAAAATTATGCAACGTTTTGTTTCAATGCCTCACGTTCACATCTGCAGCTCTGGTACGTAGTTATTGGTAACGTGCATTCGTATAGAGGCGTCACTGTGCCAATGAGAATGTCATTGCGGCACTACTCGTCTGCGATTTGCGGGTAGATCCCAAATATGTTTAGAGTTAAAAACAGCCAATCACTGACCATGAAGTAGAGCTGCAGATGTGCACACGAGGCACTGAAACAAAATGTTGCATAATTGTTTTCACCAAAAATCATTGCCTCTAGAAGGTTACTGCGACACGGCACATCTTCGATTTGCGGGTATAGCCCTAAGATTCTGAGAGTTGAAAACCAGCAGTCATTGGCTATGAAGCAGAAATGCAGCTGTGCACATAAGGCACTGAAACAAAATGTTGCATAATTGTTTTCACCAAAAATCATTGCCTCTAGAAGGTTACTGCGACACGGCACGTCTTCGATTTGCGGGTATAGCCCTAAGATTCTGAGAGTTGAAAACCAGCAGTCATTGGCTATGAAGCAGAAATGCAGCTGTGCACATAAGGCACTGAAACAAACAGGTACAAAATAATTTTCACCAAAGATAAGTGCCGCTAGATATAGACATAAAAATAAACATTGTAAGTAAAAGTAATGTATTTAGCCAATGCATTAATAGAGGTAGTAGTTCATCGCTCCGAGGACGGAATCGGAATCAACTGCACGACGATATTGCAGTCACATTTTTAAAACACAAGTCTGTGAGCTGCAGAACAATGGTCCCGACTTTTGCATGTGGGTAACTTGGCGGACGTTGTTGTCGACGGCTAGATTATTTAGAAGCATTTCCATTTCTCCTGCCCTTTCATTCCAGTTCCACCATTACTTGATACTCACCTCACGTCATCCTCACCACCAATAAATAATTTTTTTTCTTGATTTTCAGCAATTATTAAACATAAAAACGTTAGTTGTTTTACGTAACATAAACTATAAGCATCAGTGGCGGCCTGAGGGTTTTTGGCAGGTAGAGCACAAGTTGCCGAAAAAACTGTACACTCGTGTGAACGCGCCGCCGTGTACTAATGACCATGAAATATCTACTTGTTACTTATTGAATTGTGACAGTCAGTAATAAGCGGCACCTACAGACCAGCTTGTCAGTGGCTATAGCGGCAACTAGCGCACAATCCTTACAGTTTTCTGCAACTTGTGCCCTGCCTGGCGACAACCTACGAGCTGCCGCTGGTTAGCATGTAACCAGTGACATCTAATTTGAATGTGAATCGGAAATTTGCAAAAGGGACCAAGTCCAATTTTTTGGAAAAAAAAAATCCATCCAGGCTATACGAGATCCCGACTCTCCAAAGCATTCTCTTGGCTGTCAGCAACAAAAGAAACCAAGTCCTATACAAGAAAAACGTTAAGCGGACTAGTTCATGAGTGCCAATAGCCATCAGACAGCAGACATCACTCATGTGCGATGAATAGTTTTTCGGCGGTCTGGGCAGGCGGCCACCTTAATAAATGGTGGAACGTTACAATGGGCTGAAAGGAAAAAAATTACCAGGTCTTCGTAAATGCATCAGTCATTTGAGAAGTAACATAAGTTAATTTACTGCCAAAATAAGTTTTGGGTGATAAAATTTTGCACAGAGGTAACACATGTAGCCTATTGAATTTTGAAAGAAACTGTACAATGGGAATGCATAACTGGATTTAGTTTCTCCATTGCGGTATAGATGACTGTCAAAGAAAACTAAACATAATAGAAAAAAAACATAAATAAGCAGTGTGTTTCGTCTCATCGTAGTGTCACATATTGTTTTCTGTTAGTGTCTGATGTAATACTGTATTTTTTTTCGCCTATGTTTATGATTTACGTGATTATTGTTGAAGAATCAGTTTCCATGTGGTTTAGTAGTTTTTTAACTAGTGTAGCCTATACTAAGGTTCTAATACACCAAGGACATTATGATTTATCTGATAGTGTAATACATAACAATGCTTTATGGGTATATGGCACTGTGTGGTGTTGTCTTTACAAAATATATTTCTGTGTATCATATTATTAGTTTTTCACTAGAATACACCAACATTGCACTAATATCTACTCAAGAAATTATGTTTTGTGGGCCATTGTTAAAAAGAACGTTACTTATTTTTTAAAAGGTACCAAGTTCAATAACAAATTTTTAAATAATAAAAGACAAACGTTTTTCAATGTCAGTTATGTTTCATATTATTCCACACACACTATAATTTCAAGTTATCCATTTTTGATAACCTGTTTCATTCCCAGATCCGCTATAATAAGTTTTTTGTTGTTTCCCAGCAATCTACTCACTTGGACTTGATCAGTTTTGCAAATTCCTGATTAAATATATTTCTTCCCAATTAATTTGTTGGTTTTTGTTCGGTGTATGCTACATCCACATTTTTGCTTTGGCATATCATTATTGTAATTCTATGCATGGTAACAATTTTTCGTAATGGGATAATGTAGTCACTAGTAGCGTTTTCAAAGCTACAAATAAAACGGTGGATTTTTCACACTTCAAAGTCCTTACGGGTGTTCAAGTGGGAGATTTTTTTTAAAATACGAAATAGTGTTAGTTTTGTTGAGATACTTGTGTTGTGACTACAGTTTCCTTTTTGGAAACAATTTTAGCTCGTATAGTTTATTCACATTTGCCTGTGTAAACCAATTGACTCATTAAAATAAAATAATTCGCGGTTGACTAACGTCCAATGAGCTTAGTAATAAAACAGGTAATATTGTGAATTAAAAATAATCTCAATAGTACAAAAAAGAAGTTGTAAAATCAGCAATTTAAAAAAAAAATTTTAATAGTTGACTGGAGAATTTTGAAATGTTCTGTTACATAGCCCACGGCATGTTATTTCACTGTGAATTATAAGTAAATCAATTGTTTTTCACTATTTGCATGGCAGCGTAACTTACAAATTTTGGTTTCGATGCACTGGTCAGAGAAAACTATGAGCGTTAAGGGTTTTATGCAGAGGACCACGAACTGGATTTTGGGGGGGGAGAGGGAGTAAATGCCAAGCAGAGGGGCGGGACCTGCCTGAGAGTGAGGAGGCCGGTATTGGAGGAAGGGATGTGTCAGTCAGCGCGCAGCAGGAAGGGAGGGGAGCCTTGTGGAAGCTCAGTTTACCACCCCTCCTTTATTCTCTAGCCGTTAGCAGGACGAGGCGGTCAACAGGCGCAGCCACCATCTTGTTCTACAGGTACCGGCTGCCTGAAACGATAGTTTGTGGTCTGAAGCGAGCGTTTGCACATACGCCAGCACTTACTGCGTCGGAGGCGCGCCAAGTTCCTCGCCGCGAATTATTATTATTTTTAGTAGATTCCTAACCCAACAAAATCATTGTCTGGCATTTTAAACTAACCCAAACCAAATGTGACAAGGAACTGGTAAAGGAGAGGAAGGGATTGTGCAGAACTGTGCACAGACGCTGTCCGTACATCGCCTCGATTTAGACACTAATTATTGCTCCACGCCAATGCTCACTATCAAAACAATTCAATCACAAGATACGTCGGAGGCAATAATTGCTGCCGGCTAAGAGCAATAGAAAAGCTAGAAACGCATCGCACATAATATAGGCCTAAATATACAATCTGGTAAAATTATTTATGAAAGAGATTCATGCTAAAAATTTAGTTTTTTTATAATTATTTGCAGTACTAATTTCGAGTAAAATACACAAATCTCAGTAACGAGAATTTGATTTTGTAGAAATAAAAATTTATTTTTTAGGTTTTTAGCCGTCTTGTATTTTACGATTAATTTTAAGGGCAAACTATTCGAACCTCCTGTCATCAATTATATTGGCGTTGTACTACCTTGAAATGTGCCTAAAAAGGCATGCAAATTTTCGTCAATCCAAGATCCTTGTAGATGGCCCCTTTCGTGAGCACCAATTATTTATTTATTTTACCTATTCTTCACATCTCCAACTCACATAAAGCTGAATTTTCTAAATATTACTTGTGCATTTCCTAAGTTAAAGCAATGATAAATTACATTGTTATCATTATACACCTTATGAATCTGTGACTAAGTACTAAACCCACCGGTTACAAATGAATCATCGTCAAGTTCAATAAGGTGTGCCATGAGCAATGCATATTCTAGGGGATATATCACATGGAAAGTGCAATGCAGGAATAGCGATACGTAATTATAAACAGTGCGACCCAATGTGAAACATGAAGGTGAAAACGTATAAAAAATTTAATTTGCTGACAAATTATAAGTTTTGTGTATGCTTCATCAAAATATATCCGCAATATAATTCTACATGATGCAGATAGGTGTATTTTCCAAGTTTTTATTTCACAGCAGAAGACTACAAACTACTATTCAGTATCACTAATTTGATATTTAATAATAAACAACGAGTATGCGTTGAATGTTACAGAGATTAAAATGTTAAGCAAATTCAAACATTTTGTATTATGACATGTATTGATACATGACAAATATTTCCCTTCATGAACGGTACAGTAGAAAATTTCACATAATTAAAGAACAGAATAACAAATTTTTGGGACATCATCAATAATATATGCCACAGTAGAAAAAAAACACACACATAATTATTAATATTTTTTTTTTCACTGTAAAAGATTTCGGTATATTTTTCCAGTAAAATTAAAGTTTCAAAACCAAACTAGGCACCCGAGATAAAAATCTTACGTTGTCTAATTATAATGAAGATAAATATATACAAAAGTGAATCCCTTAGTCTTTGCCCATGTTTTCTGTACAAAACGAATAAATAAGTCTATCTGAACAGCCCAAAATGTTAAAAAATTAAATTGTAGCAAGTATAACAATACATACCTATCACAATCTCAAGCAGTTAAATTAAAAAATTATACATGATCATATGTCTCTTTATATGTTACGAAAATTGAACTAGTGGAGTCATTCTCTAATCGCTACAATCAATCTGAACAACAATCTTAGTAGAACAATTTAAATATATTATGCAAATTCTTTATTAACGTTTCCATACACATGAATGAACGCCTTCTGTGCACTGTTTGGCGTGTTACTATCTCTTACAATTCCAATAACTCCATCATAAGTATGTACACTTAACTATTTAGGGTAGTACTTACGACATTTTGCATACCTCAGATAGGTATATTAAAAGTTTTACTGCCGAATGAAAATTGCTCTCAACACTGAGATTCCTTTTCTACCTTAAGTATTACGCAATACTGCTAAATACTATCTAACATAAAGTATTTCGCCTACAAACCTACTCATGTAAAGGCATTAATAGATAAAATTAAACCAATGTGTTTCTTAAACACATTTACAAACGAAAGCCGTTGCAAACAGTGCAGAAGTAAAAGAAACGTTACATCCAAAAACTTCCTAAACTGTAAATACAACTTATTGTTACAAATTTAGCAAAAAATTTTCATATGTGCAATTCTCTAAGCTCTTTGGGATGGAAGTCTTATAATTAGAAATAAAAGAGTTTAACTAAGTTATTGATTTACTAGCTCACAGAGTTTACAAAATACACAAAACAGCAAACAACCATAACTTTCACAGCACCCTTATTACGCACACAGTTACTACTGTGCCAC
>PNEQ01082391.1:23697-61640 GCA_003012365.1 Medauroidea extradentata | reverse complement strand
ATATATATATATATATATATATATATATATATATATATATATATATATATATATATATATATATATATATATATATATATATATATATATATATATACCAGTACAATCTGTGAGTTAGTTCACGGACACTAGCATGTATGGGATGACAATTACGCTTACTGAACACATTGCAGTTTCACAGACTAAATTGTAATAAGTAGGGGCCAGTAATTTTCGCGAAAAAACTTTTGCCGCACTTTGTTTCAGTGCCTTACGTGCACATCTGCAGCTCTGCTTTATGATCAGTGATTGGACGTCTTAGCTCTGACGTGTATTGGGGTTTTACTATCAAATCACAGACTTGTGAAGTTGTAGTAACGTTATTATGATTGACAAAGTCAAATGACAGCCATCACTTCACAAAGACACGCTGCCAATAACCATGAAGTATAACTGCAGCTTTGCACATAAGTCACTGAAACAAAGTGGGGCAAAATTATTTTCGCGAAAATCAGGGGTCCCTAATCATAAGTAAGACAGTCGTGAAATTACGTGGCGGTTCATTCGATACGGGCGAACTTCGCCGCTTATTGGCTGCCCGAGACTGTTGATACCAACCCCGTGCATGTTTGGCTGCTGCATGTTACAGCAGGTTTCTTATTGGCCTGGCTATCGGCTAGCAGGGCAGCCACCTTGCAGGGGCGTCATTTCAGGTTTTTCCAGGGAGGGGGAGGGGGCAAGATTTTGTTTTCTGACGACAGTGACCTTGTTGCATCTTTTTTATTAATTAAGTATGTTTAAATTAGATACTTTAATAATAAAACTTCAGTTTTATGTCCTTAAGTTAACATTATTTACATTTAAAAATACAAAAAATATATTTATACACAAAAATTCCAAATCCAGGGGGGGGGGCATTTGCCCACCCCCCCCCCCTGTAGCCCCAAATGACGCCCCTGGCTGATAGGCGGTATGTGTCTCCACCATGTTGCTGGCCAGGGAAGCCATTTTGCTGGCTTGTGTGACTGAGTTTGCCGTCATACTGGCTTTTTCACTTCTGTGTTCCTAGAAACAGGAAAATTTCGCGAATTAAATTACCTGCAGGGTAGAATCCATTGTACTATGCATACTCAAGCCTTGTTTATTCGTTCATTGTCTGCTGTTCTAAGTGACCAATGGTCGTGGCTTGAATATGCATAGGATTGTTGATTCTAACATGTAGGTAATTGAATTTGCTAAAATTTCCTGTCCCTATTCCTAAATATTCTGTGACAAGATGTTGGCTAACTCTACCGTTTGACTTTTTAACGGTTATCTAGAAGTGACATTAGCGGTAGGCCACGAAATTGTCGGCCAAAGGCAGACGTCAAAGGAACATGTACGTACGTCCTTAGTTGTTAGTTAGATAGCTAATTTGGATTAAGATCTTAGATGTCTTTTTTATTTGAATGTGAATAAAAACAAGTGTTCATAACCTCAAAAGACCTCAGCGCCATAATTAGTCACGGATTTTTGTTGAAAATAATTTTTTACCAACTCCTTGCATTAACCGCACACCTGTAGCTGTGCTTCGTGGTTATTGACAGTGTTTACTGCGCAAACCAGAATAAGGTTACTG
Organism: Medauroidea extradentata; assembly: GCA_003012365.1. Classification (NCBI taxonomy): domain Eukaryota; kingdom Metazoa; phylum Arthropoda; class Insecta; order Phasmatodea; family Phasmatidae; genus Medauroidea; species Medauroidea extradentata. Next base: position 60,043 of record PNEQ01082391.1, on the reverse strand, counting down.
CGACACCAGACGTATGTGATTTGTTGATTGAATCCCAAGACGCTCAGAGTTAAAAAACATCCAATGCAGAACTGCAGATGTGCAGGTAAGGCGTTGAAACAAGTTAGTACCCAAAATACCTTTCGTCAAAATTCAGTGCCATAATACGGTGCCCAAGAAAAACTGCTTGAACTATGTCATCTTCTAACTATTCTTACCTCCATGGGTAAAATGAAGGAGGGGAAGAAGACTCTTCATAGATCTCTTACACAGAGAGTGTGTGTGTGTTCCAACACGGACGAGAGGAATGCAAAAAGACCCCACGATGAGATCTTTCTTTCTTCTTGTTCCTCTATGGCAGCGAGAGAGAGAGAGAGAGGAGGGGGGTTAGGGAGACTGAGCGGGTTGTTGGGGGTCTTATTTCGTCCCATCCCCCCTCACTCCAACGTCTTTGACCGGTATTCTCAGTGCCTCTCAGTGAAGATGCTATGTTCTGCGTCTGTTGGCCACCTAACAACTTGTTGTTGTTCAACTCCCCGCCTTCAATGGTTGTTTTTATTTCCTTTGTTACTCCGCACTCGTCCCTTTAGCAGTCACGCCCGTAGCACACCACCTGCACCAAGGTTTCATGTAGATTCCGTCCGCGGTCCCCCCCACAAACACCTCCATCGTCAAGTTTTGATCAGCGTTTCAACAAGACCGTAGTTATAGTCATGTAACTAACCTACAGCACAGTATATTTATGAATATAGAACGAAATAGCCGGTAGGACAACAAACTCAGTCACACACGCCAGTAACATGGCGGAAACGCCTGCCGTCAAATCAGCATAAGGTGGCTGCCCTGCTAGCCGGTAGCCAGGCCAATAGGAAACCTGCCGTATCATGTAGGAGCATAGAGGTAATATATAGTAGAGGGAACATGACGTCACAAATGTGTGTCCAACGTGGTCTCGAGAGTTTGGTGTCGTTTATTTACGTTTTCTCGTCGTAAAAATGAAGTCGTGTTGTTTGAAACTCATGGCGTACCTTCCAGAATATATATTTAGTGATGTGGTGTCACCAAGATCTCGGTTCAAAACCTTATAGTAAGTATGGAGCTAATATTTACTTTTTACTAAAAACAGCTGTGTTAAGGAAAACAGTAACGTGGCAAACATTGTTTACATTTGTCGTTCTGAAATTTCTGCGCAATTATACTATGCGATAATATGGTAGTATGTTCTCCTTAGTTCATATATTCATAAGGTACCAAAATAACCCAACATAGTTATGATTACTAAGCAATTATTATCTTGGCTCTCAATGTTATTTCAAATCTCCCACGCATATTTCACTAAAGTCACGTGACATATGTTAAACACACAATTTCGTACGCAGCTGTATAGAGGATACTACTCCCTCTACCCTATATTTACTCGTGTAGGAGCCAAACAGACACGGGGCTGGCATCAACAGCCTCGGACAGCCAATATGCGGCGAAGTTCACCCGTATCAAATGAGCCGCCACTTCATTTCACATCTGTATATATGTGTAGACTAGCTTCCAAGAATAGCTGTGTGCTCAAGTAAACAGCAGCTGCTCATTGTCCCAGAGATACAAAATGATAAGTCTTCGTTTAGTTGCTTGTTATTAGATAAATGGCATATCGCGAAAATGTTTTGTGCCAACATACTTTTGAAAACACTGTAGTTTCTTGCGACATGTATGACTGGGTGTTATACGTATGACACAACGTAGCTGTATGCAGACCAATAACAGGCATCAAATATTACAATAACGGGATTCTTATAGGCTCATTCAGATAGGGCAGCAGCTCCATGCACAAGGGAAAACCAGTAATCTATTTGTTACCTCCGACATTTGTTAGTACCAACCACGGTCGTAGAAGAACAGGTCTGGACACTCGCCTATCTAACAATGTATTTTGCTTGACCCCCTTGTTGTTTGGCTGTAGTTCGTCAAGTTACCGAGAATGTCGTACTTTTTGACGCTGTAATTCGGGCGGTCGGACTCAAACTCCGTCCACTTTTTTCCATTGTTAAATTTGTACAGTAACTAAAGATTGCTGGAGCCTTTTCTTAAATTTGTGAACGAAGAAAGTATTTCATAAATTTATAAAAAAATACATTTTGATAAATTGTTTATCTTAACGGGAAAGAAGTGGGTGGAGTTTAGTCCGACCGCCCTAACATCAGCGCCAATAAAACACAATATTCTCGATAACTTGGCGAACTGCAGCCAAACAACAAAGGGGTCAAATATCCAGGCGAGTGTCCAGACCTGTTCTTGTACGACCGTGGTACCTACATTAAAATTTGAAAATATAGAGGCTTGAAAATGTATCTGGGTCACTGATATATAGCCTCCAAGAATATCTGTTTACCCAAGCATACATCAGTTGCTCACTGACACAGTGTTGCCATGCAGTTGGGACTGCATTTTAGTTTCTTTTTATTACTGTCTCGGCGCCTTGTCGGATAAGTCAAGGACTAATGGCGAAAAGGACACGAACTTACGCATTTTAAAATCAAGTATGTTCGCAAAAGACAACTCGATTTGCTCATGTCTACTTCAAAATTTAACAAGTGGAAGAAAATTACTGACTGGCCGGTAAGTGATTAAGGTAGTTATAGTTTCATTCACGCTTACTGGCAATTTTACAGTGAGTAAGAGCAGAAGTGTTTTTTACGATTTTATTTGAGGATCAGTAATGCTGCAAACACGTATAAGACTGAATCATGTTTATATCTTCTCACAGGGTTTAAGTCACTCGCTGAAGTACTTGTAAACAATAAATACTTCAGAAAAACTAGGAGGTTGCCTAGTGCTATTGGCGGTTCGGGATAAAGTTAACACTAAAAAAAGCCATGCTAAAGTTATATTTTCAGCCAATACGTATCTTTCCGCCGCGTGTAGCGGCTAACGACGGGAAATGTCTATCCTCTCTGGACACGTCACTTCATGTTTGCGCGTGTAAGATAAATTGTGCAGTCGAAAGGTAACCTATATAATTTGATAAAAAAAGTTTATTAACTGTACAAAATGCAATGATGTCGTTTTAGTTGGTTTTGTTTCTATATTGTTGTATTTAAATAGGAAAATACACGGAACAATATTGCGTAATTTCACTGCCAACCATACAAGTCGTAAGGGGACTATCGGTAATGTTGAATTATATGCAGTAACGGTTAGTTATATTTTTCAAAGGTTACATTTTTAGTGCTCACTAAATCCCGAACCGCTTATAACTGAAGTGGAGTGCAATGAAATAATATATCCACCTCAAAGATGCAAATTATTGTAAAATTCAGCTAACATGTCGTTAAAAAAAGGTTTTCCTGTTCCAAACCTTGAGATAGATACAGAGTCCGGCATAGAACTCTGATTCGTGGTCTGTGATTGGATGTTTTTAACTCTCGGCGTCTTGGAGATCTACCCAATAATCATAGACGTGTGGTGTCGCAGTAACCTTCTTCTGATTGGCCCAGTTAAATAAGCGACGCCACTTCATAAATATATATTGCGTCTGATCCAAAGATGTTAGAAGGTTCCAGATGGAGCATGTCGCCGGGAATTGTAACCAAACGAACGTTTGACGTGGCTGGTATCAATATGGCCGACTAATAAAAAAATTGAGGAAATATTATTTAGGAGGTGTGTAAACAGGGCTAAAATATAGAGTTTTCAACCTAAAACATCAATTAAAGAGTATAACACATTAATCAACCATAAAAAATACCTGTCTGATGTGCACTTTTCTCTTCAGATTTTTATTTTCTCTCTGATGCAACAACGGCGCCCGTTTGTTCTGGGACACGTTGTACAAACAAACAAACATACAATGATTGAATGACGACGTGCTGGAATGAAATAGGCGGAGGAAACGAAAGCTCCTCTAGAAAAACCCAACAGCCAGCTACATCTTCCAATACCATTCTCACATGCGAGAATTCTGGAGAAGGCCCTGCCGAGGATCGAACCCGGATCGTGTAAGTAACAGCGGGACGAATGGTCCGACCACTACTGCCACTGCTGTCTGTAGTTATTCATAAATATAAATATGTTTACTGTTTCTTTGTTTGTAATTACCTCTTTAAATAGGGGAGGGGTAGCCTATATCCCAAGCCCCGTTTAAACTGTTAAAATATGTCATGTAGCTACAACGAAGATAAAATCTCGAGAAAGAAACCAGATTTTGTAAACACTGTGCAACAGGCAGGCCGGAGTTAATTCATGCACATGTAATAAACCTGTCGATGTGGCACACTGTGAAAACATGTTGGCATTAGCACAGCGAGGAATGCAGTTCTGTGCTGGCAGGTCGCCATCAACAAACCCACGGCAAGCAACGAGGGGGTTTTCTGCAAGTTGTCCTGGACACACACTTGAATGTTGACTCGAACAGAGTAAGCAACATCTTCCATGGTACACACAGTACCTTGTTTCATTTGAGCGTCCGAGTTTTGGAGGTGTGTGTGACGGTAAGGCTAATTAAGTGGAATTGGTATAATTTGTAGACAGAGACCCGGGCCGTTTTCGATTTCAGTGCAATGTGCCCTTGATCACTTCCCCTTCTCGAGCCCTATGCCCTTGTTCCCTTCATGAAGTAGGCTGTATTTTGTGAATTCAGACGTAGGACTCGAGAAGGGCAAGTGGCTCGTGGCCTTGGCTGAAGAGGACATTCTAGTGTGCATATGAGCCGTTGCAGTGAATTCGAACAGCGGCGTGTGTAGTGCTAGAAACGTGGTAAGGGCACTTAGACGACCAATTCGAACACGGCTCCGGCAATTTCGGGAATTAATGAGAATACGCTAGACTTCAAACACTTGTACACGTATTTTAATTCTGTGATTGAATCACTTCTACAGAAACTCGGACTTGATGACTCAGAACCAACAGTTAACCTGCATGAAAACTCTCAACTGACTCTCGCGCTATCTTGTCGCATGTACACCTGGCCACTCACTACTGCAGCAGCCAATGAACAAATAGCAGAGGACAAAGTGTACACAGGATTGTGGAGCCCAGCCGGCTGGTCGTTTAACCCGCGACATTTCCGGGTCTCTATTTAAAGAGTAATATGTATTGTATACACCTGTACATTTTTACGGCTGAACGCCAAGATCAGTACGCCGAAAAAAATACCTCAAAAATACGTGTTTTCGCTATTCTCTGGGACGAGAAAATATACTTCGCATTCTTCGCCGGTGTCGAATTTCCACCTTTAACGCTTGAGAACAGCGTAGCGATAAGAGCCAGTGTCCCACGCTTGACGAGAAGCATATCGCCTCTATTCGCAGCGCGCCAAACTGGCGTGCAAGGTTTTCCTTGTGGTCTTTTCCCTACGGGGCTTTAAGCTGGGACCACAACATTTTATTTTCGAATAGTACGAAGTAAAAACCAACGCATGCCCCTCACTTTGCACTTTACAAATTCGGGTAATATTTTCGGAGTTACAACAGTCTTAAAAAACCCCGTTTTTAGGTATTTTGAGAAGCCCGAAAGTAATTTTCTAACAAGCGTGCTGAATTTTTTAAAACATAGAAGCATAATTTCAAATGTGTGATTTTTTCGTAGATAAACATAATATGAATAAGTTAACCGGTTTCGCGTAAAAAAAGAATACGCGTGACTCGCTGCAACGCCGTCCATGCGCCAGGCGAGGACTGCTGGAAATATTCGTGAGTTCTCTCACGTGTAGGTTAGCCTCCAAGAATATTTGCGCACTCAAGCACTCGACAGCTTCTCATTGGCTGCTCGCTGACACAATGCTACCACATGATTGGGTCCGAAATAATTTCCTTCTTTATTATTGCCTCAGCGCCCTTCAGGATGTGTCAAAAAACCCACGGACCAATTATGAAAATGACACGACCTTAAAGTTGTGTGATGCAAGGCTTGTGCCCAAATGAAAACGCAAAAATTTCAGATCCCTGTGTGCTCTTAAAAACATCCTTTTATTTAGCAGGAAGCAGAGCTGCAGGTGTGCACATTAGTAGAGGCACGAGTATTTCCATAGCCGTCTTTAGTAGAAGGCCGCGGCGTTATATCTGGCAACCCTGTCAGGAAGGGTCATTTTAACACTGCCTATGTCTCACCAGCGGCTGCGGCTTCCCCCGATCCGCCGATAAGTAGGGCACATTAACGAATCAGTTAAAGCTATTGTCTATGGATAGAGACATGCAAAATTCGCGTTATCATGTGGTAGCAGACTAAACTTCACTTTCCGATACATAACAGATGCGATTCAATTGGCCACGAACTTTTATGTGTTGTCATTTACGTGTGTTACTTCTTTACAGAGATTGGCCTCTCTACCGTGTAAGCATTCTCTGCGGCAAGTCACAATATCGACCAGCGGGAGGCGTCGAACAAGCCTATAGTCCCTTGGTGTCTAGTCAGCTGTCAGAAAATAACGCGAATTTTGCATGTAGGGTACCTACCTATGGAGAGCTAACATAAGTGTTAAAATGACCCTTTCTGGCAGGGTTGCCAGATCTAAGGCCGCAGCCTTCTACTAAATACGACTATGGTATTTCGCGTATTGATTCAAGGTCAGGTTGGACGCCAAGAACCTATATCTGTAACTTCTGTGATTAGACGAAAGCTGTTTTGCAACACCTTCTGATATTGCAAGCTAGTAGTAAATAATAAAATAAGTCGTGGGGCCAACACATGCTACCCTCTTATACGTTTAGAAGCCAATAGATATTCGGCTTTGACCGATGCGTTTATAGGACTGAGAAGTCTAGGCAGTTGCCAGATTAATACCCGAAATACTCGCGCCTCTACACATTAGGCATTGCAACAAAGTTATGCAAAAAACTTTCCGCAAATGTTAGGTGTGTCTATTCTAGGGGTTCTTGATTGTAGAGCGATTAAGTTAATGATGCGGGGAGGCGGAAAGCAGGAGGTATAGAATGGTGTAGCCACGTCAGTTGAGAGGAAACTTGTCACGTGGCTAACTGGACGGCAGTAGCCGGGAGCAATGTTTCTGAACCTGCTACGACCTTGGCAAGGTCATCTGCCGGCCCCGCATACACACTCACTCTCGCATCTCCCGCTAGCGCATGCGCGCGTTCTGCAGGCGGTTCGCAGAATTGCTACCAACCTCGGCGCGAACAAATACAAATTTCTGTCCCCCCATCGAGGTGGCTACACAATTGGCAACTTTAGCGCCTGATTTTAACATTCGCCAAAGTTAAAAGTCAAGCAGTCTCAACTTTACGTTTCCGGGCCATTAACCTCTAGCAAATGTATAAAGATTTATGTCAAAATATTTCCGTTAAAAAAATCAATAGTTTTTCAACTGCCATGCCTTTAATTTTACGTTTATATTGTGTGTTGAGTCAAATGTTAAAGTATTTAATTGCGTATAGGCCTTAAGGTGACTGCCTGCCCTGGCCGTTACTAAATTATTCGAAAACTGCTCATCGTGTATGAGTGATGTCTGCTTAGGAATAACGTTTAAAGAACGTTTCAGCTGTGTATATCTACTTCAAGTTGATAACTACTCATCAAAGCATATTTTATAGCGGCCGAGAGAGAGAGAGAGAGAGAGAGAGAGAGAGAGAGAGAGAGAGAGGTGATATGAGGTGGGTATGGAGCAGCGCCGGAATGAAATAGCGGGGGAAACGGGAGATCCCCGAGAAAACCCGTCGACCAGCGGTATCGTCCGGCACGATTCCCTCAGGCGAAAATTCGGGGTCCGAACCCGCCGGGAATCGAACCCGGATCGCCTTGGTGGGAGGCGAGAGGTCTGACCCCTCGGCCACCGCGGCCCTCTAGCGTCCGAAAATGGAAGTTTTTCTGTGTTATTTAGGTATGAAAATATGCGCGAAACATCTTATAAAAGGCATATGCGTGCACAATACACCTTAGTCTTTAGTAATACGTAGAGACACGATTATTTCGCGTATTGATTCTAGGTCAGGTTGAATTCCAATAATATATACTTCACTACTCCTTCTGTGATTAGACGACACCTGTTGTAACACATCTTTGACGACTGCAAGCCAGTGATAAATAAGGAAACAAGTCGTGGTGGTAACACGTGTTACGGTTAGAGCCCAATGGATATTTGACTTTGGCCAGTGTTTTTATAGGTCTGAGAATTCTAGGCTGTTGCCAGAATATTACGCGAAATACTCGTGACTCTAGTAATACGTCATAATATGATAGGGTCACCATTGAAAGTATTATACAGGCGCGTTGTGGCGAGAAGATTATCCACCAGTACAGTGACTTTGTACGCAGAGGCTAGGCTGAAGAGTGATTAATGCCTGTGCTCTCTCGTCCTTACTGCTTCCGCACTTCTAAGCCACGAACCCACAAACATCGTCTGCTGGTGTTCAATTAAGCTTTATTATCCTATGTATTTCAACTGAAACTAGTAATAACAATCTACGAAAAGCATTACATAACGAAAGAACGAAATATGGTAATTTTAGTTTGTGTGTAAACAATATAATACCTATTTATTTACTTCAGCAGAACATGTTCAAAACAAAACCTTTACATCTGCCACACACTAAAAATATTTACCTTGTACTACACAGATTCTGTTTGAATTTGAGCCAATGCAAAGTAGCTTAGACACAAAGGAAAAAATTGTCTTAAGTGTAAAATAATGTTACAAAAATTGTGTTTCTATTAAAATGGTTTAACGTAAATTTTTACAAGAGTGTTAGTTGTAGCTTTTTTTTTTAAGTCAAGCTTTATGTAGAATAAAATCTGTACAAAGTTTTTTATTTCCTCTTCAAATAAAAATTTCCTTTGCGGAAAAGAAACTACTCTGCAGTGTTTAATATTAAAACAGACTTTTGTGTTGTGGCCAATTATAATTTTTTTTTTATTATTCTTTGGAAGAGTTGTGCAGTGGGAGTGCACGATTGGATGCAGTTTTTTGGTCATACTCCATTGCAATGTAGATGACTGTCAAAGAAACTAAAGAACATCATTTTTTTTTTTGCATTCTTGGTGGGTCTGTTTTATTCTTTCTAATTTTTGTTTTTTGGTGCTATGTGGTTTATTCGACCCGATTCCATTTATGGAATTATATGTTGTGTATGTACCCTATTGATAGGATCGCGACATTTTCGGGAATAGAGTTTTTCCCCAGTTTTTTTTTCAGCGTTTTACGTCAGTAGCGGATTAAAGGTGGCGGCTACCCCCCAATCGTGTTCAACATCATGTAGCTTAAGTATGTCAAGTCGCCTCAAGGAAGCTGGAGTTATTTGTACAATGATCAAATACATTTAACGTGTACTACTTGTATGTATGTTGTTTTTAGTATTCTGTAGCAGTAAACAACCACACTTTTCAAATGGTGGGTATTTTTTACAATCCATAAAATCACATAAGCCCCTCCCGAAATATGTTTGTAAATCCGCAACTGATTTACATGCGTATCTGCAGTTCTGCTTCATAGTCAGTGATTGGATGTTTTAAGGTTCGGTTTCAGTCGCCATATTGAATTTTATTATTTTTCGCTTTCTTGGAATTCTGTAAAGAAAAATGTTAAATATGCGATTATACCTCAAATTCTATTTACATTTCGCTACAGTACAGGCCTTGCGATTTGGCTGTTAACTTATAATTGCGCGGCAATTTGTATGGCAAATTTTTTTTTGTATTCATAATGTACCCGACAAATTGCGGCGTTATTATAAGTTAACAGCCAAATCGCAAGATCTGTACTGTAGCGAAATGTAAATAGAATTTGAGGTATAATCGCATATTTAACATTTTTCTTCTCAGAATCCCAAAAAAGTGAAAAATAATAAAATTCAATATGGCGACTGAAACCGAGCCTTAACTGTCACGTATCTTGGTGTTTTACCCGTAAATTACAAACCTTGCGGTGTTACAATAACCTAAATGTGATTGACACAGTTAAACGAGAGACGTTACTTTGCAACGACACGCTGCCAATAACCATGAAGCAAAGCTACAGATTTGCACGTAAGGTACTGAAACAATCTGGGGCAAAATTCTTTTCACGAAATGTTCATAGCTCTACTTATTGAGTAAAGCACACCCTGCTAATTTATGTTTTATTATTCTCTTTGGTTTTATAAGACAGACATCTGCATCGCAATGGAGTATGTAAAAAAACTACACCTACTGGAGTTTTTTTTATTCGCGACACACTGACTACGCCTTTTCGGAGAAAACGATCAAGTTTCCGGCCCGGAAAAGAAGCAGCGCTTACAGGTTCTAAGCGACGCCGTTACGTTGCTGGCGATGACGTCACGTAATCGACAGACGCCTCGCACGTCCAGACAATATACCGCCACACCGCCAAGGTCGCAGCCATATGCGACGTCTGCACCCGCCTTTTATCTGCGTCCGATAGCCGGGAGCAAGTGAGTCATAAGTGCGACATTGGTACGTGAACCACGTGTCACGTCGCCTCTATGTGTTGACCACTGAGGCGCCGGGCAGGCTTCTTGTACGTTGGGCGGGACTTTAGCATTTTTGGTTAGTTAACACCATGTGATATTTGAACGATTCTTGCAATGAGCTCACTGGCATTTTTTCCCCTTTTTTATTTCTACATTGTGCGGTTTTCTGCAATACGGCAACATTCGTCCGCGATGGCGTATGTCTAGTTATGATGGTATATCGCGGGAAAACTTGACTGTTTGCTGGGATTCAACGTACATTCAGCTTACCAGAAGATTAGTGGCTTTCGTTTGTACGCAGAGCTGTTGCCCTAGTTGACTGAGCCAATAATCATCTCGCTATTGTAATATTGATGCCTACTATTAGTCTGTAGACAGCTACGTTGTATCAGACGTGTATCACTACAGCCATCTTTAGTAGAAGGCCGCGGCCTTATATCTGGCAACCCTGCACGCAAGGGTCATTTTAACACTTCTGTTAGCTCTTCAAAGGCAATGGCTGTACCTGATTCGTTATTGTGCCCTACGTACCGGCGAATCAGGGGAAGCCACCGCAGTTCGCGAGACAAAATAAGTGTTAAAATGACCCTTCCTGGCAGGGTTGCCAGATCTAAGGCCAAGGCCTTCTACTAAAGACTGCTATGGTATCACCCAATCATACATGTCACAAGAAACTACAGTGTTTTCAAGGGTATGTTGGTACAAAACATTTTCGCGATATACCATCATCTCTAATGATGGTACATCGCGAAAGTGTTTTGGGCTAACATACCCTTGAAAACGCTGAGGTTTCTAGCAACATGTATCATTGGGTGATATACTTCTGCAGACCATCAACAGGTATCAAGAAGGACCCCTGTTCTTTCGCGAAAAAAATTTTGCCTCGCTTTGTTTCGTTGCCTTACCAGGTTGGCTACAGGCAGGGAAAACAGGGAAAACCTGAAAATGTCAGGGAAATTTAGTGTATCAGGGAAAAGAGGGAAATGTCAGGGGATTCAGGCATTGTGCAGGGAATTTTGTTGAAAACATACCTAAATTATCGGTTTGTCATTTTTACACAGTAATTTGATGCATTCATTTACGTACAGATTTTAATCTTCCGGTTGATATAAATTTCATAGTGTACCGACTCCCTTGTCATTTAATTGTCTTCATTTAAGTATTATGATTTTACATTGGTTACACAAAGAAAATAACACATAAAGTAAACATTTCAAAGTGATATGATGAATTGTTGTTCAAAATAAACTTGATTCTTCGTATGAAGAGTTGAAATGTTTCTTCCAAATGTATATAAGTATGCTGTACATGAAATGACTGCTGTGGTGGTAGTATGCAGACATAGTAGTTTATATTTGGATTACTTTTTTTGTGAGATTAGGTGCAATGTGAACTTTGTTTTAAAATTTGACTTCTTTAAAATTTGACTTGTTTTGTGAAAGTGATATTTGTTAACACAAGTACAGCACCAAATTCTGTATTTGTGATGATTTCTTTGATGTCATCGCAAGCGATCATTTGGTGAGTAATGTTATGATTTAATTTAAGGCTTATTAAAACCAGATTTAATTTTCATTTGGTTCGATTTCTGGTCAAAAATTTTTCAGGAAAAAAAATTAATTTGTTACAGTAAAAGATTTCAGTTACACAAATGTCAGGGAATTGTTTTGCAGGAACTCTGTAGCCACCCTGCTTACGTACACGTCTACAGTTCTTGTACGGTGATTGGATATTTCAACTCGCACGAGCCTTGGAATTTTACCGGCGAATCACAAACGTGTGTTGTTGCAGAAACGTTATTGTAATTGGTTCAGTCAAATGATTAACGACTCATCACAAAGACACGCTGCCAATAACCATGAACCAATACTGCAGGTGTGCACGTAAGTCACTGAAACAAAGTGCGGCAAAATTCTATTCGCGAAAAAAAGGGGTCCCTAGGTATCAAATATTACAATAGCGGGATTCTTATAGGCTCAGTCAAATAGGACATCAACTCTACGTAGAATATAAATCCAGTAATAACATAATAGGCTTAACATGTGTTGAAATCAAGCAAACAGCCAAGTTTTCCCGCGATAAACCATCATCTCAACGTATTTCCAATACAATAAAGTACTGTCAATCCAGCCAATTAAGGAAAATGTGTATCTCAAGTTGCAAAATATTGATATTTAAGCAGTTTTCAGCCAAGTTATTGTGAAAGGTAGTGATACCCCTACAGCGTATTTTAGTAACGACGTAAAGATACACCCAGGGATAACTGTAAAGAAAAACAGGGCTGGCCGCGATCTAGCAAAATATTACTATTTATTTCCAAGAGGTGAACGTACCAACAGTACAAGTATCTTTAGGGAGATCTCGCTATTATAAACACGAGCACACACACCCTTATAAAAAAAAAGACAGGCCAAACACAAAAGAAATACAAAAATTTCTGCACACAGGTACAAAAATACAGGGCACGAATTGTCTCTGAATGCGTAGGCCTACGTGCAGGAACACTGGGACAACAGTACAGTCTAGCCGCGATCAGCAATAGCAAATGGGGAAAGGTTACTGTCTGTTTCACCCTAGGGTGATTAAGTCATAAAACCGCGTATGACTCTAAAACTGTTGACTGGGTGACACGAAGGTACATATAATCCAGAAGGTATGTCTTGAGCGTGCCCTTAGGACGGCTACGTCCATTCGTAAATCCTGTTATTTGACGACAGTTATGAAACTAGGGCGAACCATAGTATAGCGGGCTGAGCAAAATTAAAAGTCTCTCCATCAAACATAAGGCTCAAATATCGGGTTCTTCTCGACACGAGTCGTGACACAGAAACAACAGTTCATCAAATACCTTCATGCACGAGGATTGGACGGGGTAGTCTCCAAGTCCCGGCTAGGCCCCCGTAAACGTCCTGCCGCCACACCACGGTACTCAGTCGCACCACAATCGACGGATCCAAGTGGAAACCCAGCTCCACCAGCTGGAAGTAGTCTTCATGAAGGCACTCCGTAATCAGGTCAGACGGGCAACGGCCCCACACAACTTCGGCAACGAGGAAGGAACATCCGCCCCCGAGCGCAGCCCAAACGCCCCAAACAGAACAGGCCTCATTTCACACATTTCGAACCACAAGCCAACTCCCGCAACGTCAGCGCATTCTCGCAGCGGTGAAGGCAGTCTTCCAAACTCAGGGCAGGCAACCCCAACAAAAAAAAACAAAACTTAGATACCAGCGTGACAGGGCAGTAGAAAAGAAACAAAAAAAAAAAAAAGCACAAGCATAACGGCGTAGACATAAGCAAAATATAGGACGCAAAAATAGTAACGGGCGGCCGCACCGTTACAGTAGTATAGCTAAAAGGTAGGGTAAATTATTTTTGTTTGTTATAAGAAATTTTGGGGTGGGAAGTGCCCTCTTTTGCCACCACACAAATCCCGCCTGTGCCTGTCGACAAGACGCCGCAGCTCAGTACAACTTGAGACTGTGTCTGAATTCGTCGCAATGAATCCTTTTCCACTTGCCCTTGCGTCCTTTGCGAGCTATACGCCCTTGTGCACTTCCTGAAGTAGGGCGCATAACCGAACTCAGACACCCATGTTGGTATGTATCTCGAAGATCGACGTCTCGGGTATCATCTTTATTTTTAAACGTTCGTTGCAGTGGAAGTTTACTTTAAGAACGTATTGGTTTGTGGACATAAGCCATTGCTCAAATTTTGTTGACCAAACACGTGTTAAAAGACAACGTACAACAGCAGAAAACCAAGGAAAAGCAATCCCAGAGGATTTAGGTCAGTTTTTTTATTTAAATTATTTTCTTGTTTTTATTTAAACAGCAAGAATTCTAAAGATGGAATTCAGACAGATTTTGACAACATCCAGATACAAAAGAAAACCAGATTTCCAGTAAAAAAAGGAATAATACAAAAATTCGTTGATTGAAACTTGTGTCGTGTTGTCTTCTGTAATTTGTTTGTTGTCCACTGTCCTCTGTTTTTAGTTTTCGTTTATTTTTTGTGTTATTCCATTTTTTTAATTTGGCAATATGACATGCTCTATCTTTCCATCACCCCGTTTAGATCCGGCACTGTTGCAAAATAGAAATATTTTATCAGTATTGTTCAGACACTTGAGGCTCGAGGGTTGTTGGCAGGTAGGGCACTAGCTTCAGAGAACTGTACATTCGTGTGAACGCGCCGCCGTATACCAATAACCATGAAATATATACTGGCTACTTATCGTGTTGTGAGCAGTCAGTAATAAGTGACACCTACATACCAGCGTGTCAGTGGCTGTAGCGTCAACTAGCGCACAACACTATATAGTTCTCTGCAACTTGTGCCCTTCCTGGCAACAACCTACGAGCCAACACTGGGAGATGACAACCGTGCACACAGCGCACTTCCCTGCGTATTACACTCAATTGTTGCCGTCATTCCAGAATTTATTGAGAACATTTATCAGAGGCTCTTGTGCGAACTCGTAGCTTACTCTAAATTTATCATGAAAATATAAATGAAAACTTAAGGTTAGTGGGCGGGAGTTTTCGCGAAAATATTTTTGCACCACCTTCTTTCAGTGCTTTATGGCTAGGGCCACGATTTTTTGGTGAAAAGTATTTAGCCGCAGTTAGTTTCAGTGACTCACGCGCACACCTGCAGTTTTGCTTCACGGTCACTGATTGGATGTTTTGACACTCTTGCGTCTTGGGGGCTCTATCCGCAAGTCACAGTCACGTGGTGTCGCAAAAACCTCATTGTCATTGGCACAGTCAAATGAGAGACGTCGTATTACAATAACACGCTGCCAGTAACCTCGAAGCAGAACTGTAGACGTGCACGTGAGTCACTGAAACAAAGTGTGGCAGAAATCATTTCGCGACAAAATCGTGGCTCTATTTATGGCCATATCTACAGCTCTGCTTCGTGGTTATTGGCAGCAAGTGTTTTTGTAGAGGTGACACATATTTGACTGTACCAATCAGAACACGGTTACTGCGACACCACACGTCTGTGATTAGCGGATAGAACCCACAGACACTGAGTAGAGTCATAAACATTCAATTACAAGAGGCACGATATTTCGCGTATTGATTCTAGGTCAGGTTGAACGTCAATAACGTATACTTCACTCCTTCTTCTGTCATTAGACGAGAGTGGTTTTAACACACATTTGACGACTGCAAGCCAGTTACGATTAAGGAAACAAGTCGTGGGGATATGACGTGCTACACGTTTGTACTGTTAGAAGCCAATGGACATTCGGCTTCAGCCGGTACACGTATAGAACTGAGAAGTCTAGGCTGTTGCCAGATGAATACGCGAAATACTCGTGCCTCTACCAAATACTGACAACGAAGAAGAACTGCAAGTAACGTAATTGACAAATTTTTTTGCGTAAACTACCGGTCCCTACCCAAGGCCAAATATCACTTTGACACTTTTGCTCTTGAAACAGCTAATGCACACATAGAAACACACACAGACACACACACACACATATATTCAGTAGTTGTTCACAACAGTTGTTAGATATTACGTGAAAATTACCTGCTTGTTCCAAATGTATTCTGGGTGCATGTTCCCTGTAACTTTTCCAGTCCCTTACGTGATCTTTATACAAAGACAGTCTCAGCGTAACTATCTTCAATTCGTATTATGTACCTAATAGTGGCGCCGTGAATGTGTTTTAAAAGTCTCGTGACACTATTTATATGAGAATCAGGTCCCAGTATGTTGTTACTAGTGAAAGAATATGAAACTGGCCGATATTTTTAAGGGGCCTTCCTAGATATGCTACGTCTGTGTGTGTGAGGCAGGAGCAATAAGAGCGCCACTAACCGACGTGTTGAATGTATTATCGCCTCTCCGTGCAAGCCACTCAGCTGGCGTGCAGTGCTTTACTATTATTCTTTTTCCAAAGGGACTTTAAAACCGGCGACCACAATATTTTATTTGTGGACACCGTAGTTGAAAATCTAAAGCTTGTTTCTATAGTTGTGTTTTTAAAATCCGGTTGTTATCTTTCTATGAACGGCAGTCTGAAAAACACATTTTTGCCATATTGAGGGGCCCGAAAATTATGCTTCTAATTAACGTGCCGAATTTTTCACAACTATAACGCCATAGTTTGAAGTGTGTTCTTTTCGTAGTTATGTAAATATAATTTGCGTTCAATAGTTTCGTCAAAAATAATAACCGCAACTCGCTGCAAAGCGTTTGAAGGGCTGGTAGACAGGCCCCTTAAGTTACGTTCTACACCAATCCACGTAGGGGAATAAACCATATTGTAGGTGGTTTGAAATACTGTCATAACTTTTGGCCGCCATCTTGTCTAAACCAATAATTAAAAAATATTATTTAACAAGACCTCCGACATTAACTTTAAAGCATAGTACATTTGTACACTTTGATAGATGATTAGGTAGCTTTACTTATATAACTGTACCTCAGAGGCATAAGACTCTATATCCAATTCATGTCAAAATGTACATTTTACCGTAAACATTATTACAGCTCCTGCATGTTAGGGCAGGTTTGCTATTGACCTGGCTGCCGGCCAGCAGGGCAGCCACCTTACGCTTATTGGCTGTAGAAGTTTCCGCCGTGCTGCTGGTTAGCGAAGCCATCTTGCTGGCGCGTGTGACTTGAGTTTGCCGTCCTACAGCTATTTCACTTCTGTATTCCCATATATGCTGGTGCTTGTGCCACTAAGGTTGTTGCAGGATCACCAATGAGCGCTCATTAAAGGGTTAATTTCCTTGTTGACTTTGGCGCCGGCAGCTGGTTTCGTCCCAATCGAAGCTTTCCTCTTCGCTCAGATGTCACTTCACGGAACTGATCATTACATCTCTACCCGCACTCGCATTGGATTCCGCCTGTTCATTATTAAGGTGGCCGCCTGTCGAGTCCGTCGAGCTGAGTGCAAATCTTCAGAAGAAAACTGCGTGAGGGGCTAGAGACAGTATCTGCGATCATTCAGTTGGTGTTCGGGTGTACTTTTAAATTGAAAACTTAACCAATTATTTTAGTATTAAGTGTTGTTATCAGGACAGCCGTCGAAATGTTGTTATCAGAACAGCCGTCGACGTGTTGTTGTCAGAACAGCCATCGAAGGGATCAAATTCACAGGGCAAATCTGATAGCCCTACCAGTAGTGGAATACTGTATATACATTTTCTCAAAAACCTGATAATCCACCAGTTGACGCTGAAAAATATTGGTATTTAAAAAACGATAGCAGTTCACAAAATAAAACTAATATTTTTGTTGTGTTATTGCATGAAATTGGACATGCTTTTGGGATACAATATTCGCATGTGTATGAATCTGTTATGTATCCAATGTATGGGCCTATTCGTTTCATATTACAAACTAACAACATTTTGGCAATACAAATAGCAGATGGGGCAAATATATAGATGCCCGCAACCAAAAGAAGCCCGGAGGTCGTCAGGCTTCTACAGTTTTGTTCATAATTTTGTTCATATTTTTTTATTTTTTTATTTTATTTTTTTTAAATTTTTTTTTGTTTTTTTAGTTTCCTCACGTAAAATACTTGCCGTTTTCCTATGTATTTATAATTTTAGAAGAAAAACAGAGAACTTTAAAGAAGTTGGGGAGTGGGATAGTGACTGAAATGTTACAGAACCCTGAAAACTTTCTTGAATATGAGCCCGAAAATTGTGCCAACGGCCCTGGTTTGAATCACGAAACGTTTTGGTGCCATCTGTATTTGTGTATCAGCTGTTTATTTTGCTTAATATACAACGTCTTAGGTTTACAGTGACATAAATATGTCGCAATCGCAAAATATATTTCTAAAAAATGTCAATGTTTCAAGTCAATTATTAAGAAAGTCCTGAATACTTAAGTTTTTTTTTTCTGGCTGTGTACAATGTTGGTAAAACGTTTTCTCCGTTGGCAGCATTGTCCGTAATCTTGGTTACGATGACATAAAGTCGTAAGCTAAAGTCAGAATATCAATTGATGCGAGGGAGGCAGGTTTTTACCACAGAAGACACGTGGAATAAGCCTACCGTCTGTTTTTAAGGGGGAGGGGTGTTAGACAATTCTATCGTATTTTCAGTTTTTGAGCCATAACATTTGTTCAAACTGCATTATAGAAAATTTTCCCTTCAACATAGCATAGACTATATTGAGATTTCTAAATGTTTGTTCAATGTGAATTTTCAATTAGATATTTATTGGTTTGTGGACATACGCCATTGCTCATGTTTTGCGGATCAAACTTGTGTTGAATGACAAAATACAAAGAAGAACCCAAAAACAGACACAAAACACACACAAAAAATAATAATAAAAAAAACAATTACAGAGGAATTCTGTCAGGCACCTGTCAGAATTTTTCTGTAATTGTTTTTCTATATTTTTTGTTTTGTGTTTTTGTATCTGGTTTTTTGTTCTTTGTATTTTGTCATTCAACACAAGTTTGATCCGCTAAACGTGAGCAATGGCGAATGTCCACAAACTAATAGATTTTAATAGGCTGTATTCTTGGTCAACTGCTTAGCAAATATAATAATAATCTTTTATTAATTTGCCGTGCAGAATCATTGCAAGAGAATTCTTGAAAGTTAACCTATACTTCTCTTGCAGTGATTCTGCACGACAAATTAAGGAAAGATTCCATTATTATTTATTTCAAGCAGTTTACGAAGAATATATCCTATGATTCGTCGAAGAGAAAATTTTTATAACGCAATTTGAAGAAATGTCGAGGCTTAGAAACTGAAAATACAATAAAATTGTGTAACCCTCTCCCCCATTAAGGTGGTCGTCTGCCCACGCCGCCGAGAGGTGTGCAGAGTTTCGACTGATACTTGTTTATTCGCAATTTGCTCAACGGACGCGAGTAACTTCTGGCTAAGAATAGCATTCGAAGGACGTTACACGGGTTCACACCCACTTCAGATTCAACACTACTCATTAAAGTATACAGTAAGTCCTCGATTTATATCGGTGTTAGGTTCCTGCAAACAGCGACGCAAATTGAAACGACTTAAATTGAGCCAGATCAGACCCGCCCAGAGCCTATAGCCCAGACCTTCTCAATAGGCGGCCCGTGGGCCAGATGCGGTCCACAAGAGATTTATACTGGCCCGCCATCAAAATGTCAGAAATCAGCGAAAATATTTTGTTATAATAATTTAAAGGCTATTTCTTAATAGTTATAGTTAGGTAAATGTAATCTCTGCGTATGACAATAATTTATGTTAGACTAACATTCAGTTCAATTAAATGATTCCGTACAGTGCCTATTATTATTGACTGCATTTTTTCTTTTACTTTTGGCCCCCTAGTGTTTTTGGTAGTTATAAAACTGAAGCAAGTGGCCCGAAGGTACATTTAATTGAGAAGTCCTGATAGCCGAACCTAATTGGAACATAAGAATGTTAAGGGTGCTGCCTACCTTGAAGCCACGGCGGGAGCAAGCACAGGGTTTAACAGGTTAAATTATTTTCCACCTGGCTCAATAACGGCTGACGTTACATACATGCCACCACTGACCTTTTTGTTCGTCTCGGTGGCGCATACGTTGCCATGGATCGTGTAGGCAGTTTTTTTTCAATACCCTGAAAATTGTGGCCAAAAAAGCATTTTACCCTTAAAAATCACGTGAAAATGGCTATTCATAATTTCTTTTCTGCAATTTTATTTACGTAGCAACATTCTCCTTTTCTCGGCGCAGAAAATGGTTCTGTCCGTAAGAAATATCACAAAAGGTGACAGAGTGCCATTGAAAGTAATTAAACATGTAAAACCTTATTCTTTCTCCGCCAGCGCTCCGAGGTAGGCAGCGCCCTTAAGAGTGCGTGGAACATTATTCAACGCTAAAAGTATTAATCTATAACTGTAGGTTTCTTGAAGCCTGTTTGCGAAAACTAAACAATAGCAATCCTAGACAATAGCTATGGCCAACGTTTTAAATTAAATTGTTTCCAGTGTTACGAACTTCTGATGCACAATCTCTGACGCCGGAACTTCGTGCATTTAACTACGGCGTAAGAGATCACGCGTAACGAATTAGTAATCATGGATAAATATTTAGTCTACTCATAAAGTTGGCAATTACCATTAGGTTATCTAGGATTGCCATTGAGAATTTTATCCATGTTGGCTTGGAAAAAAACGTAGAAATCCATTGATGTTTTCAGCGTTTATTTATCTACCACGCACTCTTAAGGGCGCGGTATACCGAAATTTTCATCACCAATATTTTATTTTTCATTTGTACCACATATTTTTTTTCTTATTTTAGACACAAAATGTGACTGAATTCGGCTCTTATGATTTTTTTTTATCTGTCATAGTTTTCGCGTAATGGCTTGTTAAAGTCATATTTTGCATGATTCCGTTTTAACGACCACACTAAAACCAACTGATATACCAAACTGAAAAAATCACAGTGGATAAAGACATTACAGGCTACAATGGCATGCTCATAAAATTAAAGAATAAAAATTATTTGTATTAAAAAAATATATTGAATTTTTAAAATTTATATTTTCAGTTTCAGCATTTTTTTAAATTCAAATAATTTTTATTCTTTAATTTTATGAGCATGCCATTGCAGCCTGCAATGTCTTTATCCACTGTGATTTTTTTTTTCAGTTTGGTATATCTGTTGGTTTTAGTGTAGTCGTTAAAACGGAAACATGCAAAGTATGACTTTAACAAGCCATTACGCGAAAACTATGAGAGATAAAAAATTTCATAAGAGCCAAATTTAGTCACACTTTGTGTTTAAAATAAGAAAAAAATATGTGGTACAAATAAAAAGTAAAATAATGATGATGAAAATTGCGGTAGCCCGCGCCCTTAACTGACACATATGAATGGATTGACGAGATCCCGCAAGTGTGGCTTAACGACGCTATTCTCAATCAACGCCTACTTAAACTGAAAAATTGCCACTCAAACATTAGTGACTCTGATCCGAAACTACGTGAAGTGGTATGACGTAAATTAAGGATTTACTATATTTTCTAGAGGCCGAAAATGGGTATTTTTGTGGTCCTATGTAGTTATATAAATCTTTGCATTGAATATTTAAAAAGGTATAGGCGTACAACACACCTTTTACATTTACTACGTTTCCATGCCGTTATGAAATCTATTTCAAATCACTCACCGAAAAATAAAGAGATGGTTGTATGAATTTTTTTTTTATTTCATGTCAACAAACATAAATTTCAATTGTACCAACACTACCACTCGCAAATTTGTCCAGCTAACTAAAAACGATTTCTGTCGAATCCAAAGTTTGCATGTACACGGGTACCGTAATCAGTTGGGAGTCAATACCAGATTCGTTTTCAAAACGAAATGGAAATGTAGTAAATAATACTTCGTCTTAAATTGTCAGGCTCACAAGCGAATGTCTCACAGAGGCGAGAAGTTCAGTGACGTGATGCGCGCGCCTTGACACCCTTACAGCTTCCGCACTTCTAGAAGTCCAGGAAAGATAACACATAAAATGGTCGATTTATGGACAAATCGCAAAAAAAAAAAATGTTTTCTTACATCAAAATTCGTAGAATAACATATCCAAAATCCACTGAAATCCACTTTACTGTTTTTACTTTTTTTCCGGAATTTGTCTCGGAAATATGCGGAAAAAATTAATAAGACGAAAACGGTGCATCTCACAACAAAACTTTTAGGGACAAAATTTTAAAGATCACAAAATTTACCATAATGTATACAAAATTCACGAATATCCGCTTATAACTTCTTCTCTTTCCGTGATTCGTCCCCGGAAAAACATTAAATAATAAAATTAATCGAAAAAAGCGCAAAATATTTGAGATCAATAGGTAAAGTGCCTGGCTTTCCCATAATATATTCTAGTTTCATACTAATTCACATAAAATCAGAATTTTTTTTTCTTTTTCATAATTTGTCCCGACAAGGCCATACATAGTAGGCCTACAGCAATACCGAAATCGCTCATCGTACGCCAAAAACTATGGATATCCAAATTTGATATAAACACACAAAATGTTCAATATTGCATTAAAAATTTATTTCTTTCCGCTTAAAAGTAATGAATTTTTCATTATACTGGGTTTGTCAAAGGGAACGGTAATTTTATACGGCAATACGCTGAAAACAATGCTTCGCACGTCAAAATATGTAGGACCGTAACTAAAGAGCAGAAAATTTTACCAAATAAAAATAAAATTCACAAAAATCCACTAAAACATCGCATTTTTTTGTCTTCATGACTCTTACTATTGCTTCCTCTGTTGTGGAATTAACCAAAATATCACTTGCACTTTAATGGAGACTAACAACATTCTTAGACCCACCCTTTTTTGAAAACTGCCTTGAACCACGAAATTGCTTAGAGATTCTTGTCATGATAGATTTTTCTGAATAAACTACTAAGTCGTCTTGTAAATGTCTTCACCGCATGTGTTTCTGTTACACGATCTTCAATTTGTTCAGCTGTGCCCAGTCACATTTCTCGGATCTATCTACTACCTGCATGGCACAAGACTGTGAGTTCATTTTGTTGATGACGGCACCTGCTTCGTTTCTGCACAAAAGAAAGAACAAGACAAGTGTCTGTGAAAATAAGTCAGGAACATGACATTAAACTGAAAACTAATAGTCAGGCAAAACCTGTAACCAGCACGTAGCGTTTAAATGTAAATAAATAACATATATATTGTAAATAATGTAATTTAGGTTAGGATAGTCGTAGAAAGTCAGTTGAAATTGAATTGTGGTTAGAATTGTACGTTTTATGTGACTGGAGGGCAAAGTTTGTATAAAGTAATTTATCTGTAATATAGTTTTGAGTACTGGCGAGAGGCGCAGTATGACAAGAGGATTGTTACATTGTGTCATGGCAGATTGACGCTTAACACAGCAGGGCAGGGGATGTTAGGAAACAGGGGGTGAAAGCGAGTGAGCAGCCTAGAGCCGACGAGGGACGCGTAGCTTGGATGCTGAAAATTGCGGCACCGAAAGGCGTGGCTACGCCCACCCCCTGCTGTGTAATTTAATATTAACTTTATAATCGTTCATCAGAAATTTATAAAATTTTGTAAATACGTTCAAGTGGATATTAATGTTAATGTGTGAGAATTAAAAAAAAAAAAAGATTCAATAAATTGATACGGAGGAATATCAGGGTTTGTTGTCGTCACCCACGAGAGACGCGATTGGCTGAAAGTTAAAAGGGGGGCGGAGTTCGCCACGTAGGCGCGAAGGCGAATGTTGAGGGGGACTCCGGCGGCAACCTCCGCGTAGGATGGACGCGTCGCGTGGAGCCACCGCGGACGTTTGTGGGAAGCCGCGGAGTAAAATGGGACTTCTGCTGCGACCGTCACGAATAGTGGACGGGTGTGCGTGTCTCGCGGGTGGATCCGCGGAAATTCGCAGATGTCGTGATTAAAACCTTTAGAACGATAGTTAGTATAGCATATCATCTCTCGTGGGACTGACGAAACAAGTCCAGAGTTTCCGAAGTATTGAAAGACATAACTGCCGGTGTTTTCAATCAATAGTAATAGAAACCCGCGGCATTTGAAGAAGAATATATAAAAAAAATCGTACACATACATATGCACATCCACATTATTTTTTTATTTAAGTTTTTTGTTTAACACTTGAAAGGGTCATAAAAACAAAACATAAATTCACACAGTACAAGGGAATGCGGATGAAATCAGTCGTATATTAAGTAGACCTAAACATACTGGTATTTCATACAGTGGAAAAGGTTTTAACGTTTGACAAACCTAGTACGTATAATAAAAAGTTCATTACTTTTAAGCAGAAAGAAGTAAAATTTTAATGCAATATAAGACATTTTATGAATTTTTTTTAAATTTTGTTTTTTATAGTTTTTGGCTTATTATGTGCGGTTTCGGTTTTATTGTACTATGTATGGCCTTTTCGGGGCCAATTCTGGGGGGGGGGGGAAGCTGATTTTATGTGAACTAGTATGAAATTAGAATATTTTATGGGAAAAGCTAGGTATTATGCCTATTGATCTGAAATATTTTGCTGTAAAGTGCGCCGTTTTCGATTTATTTTATGTTTATCGGGACGAATCCCGGAAATAGAAATTATAAGTGGATTTTCGTGAATTTGGGATATATTGTAAAATTTGTGCTTTTTAATTTTTGTCCCTGCAAGTTTTGTCGTGAAATGTACCGTTTTCGACTTATTAATTTGTTTCGCATTTTAAGGGACAAATTCCGGGAAAAAACCGAAAAAATGGATTTTGGATATGTTTTATTCTGTGAATTTTGATGTAAAAAAAACCTTTTCATGCAATTTGTCCACTGTTTTTTCGTATCTTTCCTGGAGTGTAGGCCTCGAAAGTACATCAGGCGGCCACATAAATGAACTTGGGCATTCTAGCAACTAGGAAGATAGTGAGTGACTGGTGAGTCGACAAGAGGACCCGTGCTCCCTCCTGCCCCTCCGACGTTCACCTTCCCCTCCCAGGATTGCATCTTCCCCCTCCAACAAACGACGTCATTCCATCGCGCTCTCGCTGGAAGGGAAGAATTCCCAGACGTTACTCCTTCCTCCTGGCTTTCCCTCCCTCGCTCTCCTTTCCGACCTTCCCCTCTCCCACCCACACGCTCGCGTACAACTCCTCCTCCCCCCACCTCCCACGAACACATCTACTACTACTACTCCTACTACCACGGCACTACGACCCTACGCACGGCACAGCGCGCTTTACTACGACCAGACGTGCGTGGTCGCGCGGTCCCGTCGCTTCTTGCACGCACGTGCGTTGTTGCCTCGTCGTCGCGACACGCAGTGCTATTTGCGGACCTAGAAGAAGAAGAAGCAGGGGCCCTCCTAGACAGATTAATCTGTCTCCCGGGCCCCTTGAAAGTCGTCGAGAGGAGGGTCTTCATTCGTTTTTTATTTCAGACAGAGGTGAGTGTGTGGTCCCTCGATGTTTGTTTTTATTTATTTTTTAATCAAAAAGTTGTAAGAACTACCTCCGGAGGGCTGTCGCATTCCTCGTGGACCGTTAGTTAAATCTTCCACGTCTCCGCTGAAGGGCGACGGTGGCGACATTTTTTTTTTAAAGAACAATTTACGTTTCTTTGTCGTCGGACAATATGTTGCTCTGTCGAGGCGCTCGCGTGTTTCAGTCTTTCTGTCTGGGATGCTAAAACCGTAAGGATACCGCTTCAGACTAATTTAAGAAATGGTCTGAGACCTGCCAAGAATTCCCCCTCCACCTTTGAGACCCAAACCCATTCGAACTTTTTTTTTTTTTTGTTCCTTCCCCGTGACTGACTGTCCGTCTCTTTCACAGCTAATAGAGGAGCGATGCTCTTTTATTTTTGGAGTTCCTTGCTTGTGTTTTGTTTTTCCTTCGACTCTGGCTCGGTTGCTGTAGCTATTGAAAACTTGCTTGCCAGAGTTGAAAGTAAGGCTGCGGTGTCCGAATTTAAACACAACTTGCCTTCCATCACTTCATTATAAGCTGAAGTTCGTTAAGTACAGTTGGTGCTGTTCGCGCCTAGTGTGCAGGTTTTTTTTTAATTCGTCATACTTTGGCCAGTTATAACCTCAAATGCACTTGCGGGAACGATATTTAACACTTCAAAAATTGAGTTATAATGAATATAAACACAGTATTAAGGCCTTCTTACCGAGTTTTGCAGTGATTTCGAAAATATTTCTTTATTGCTACCTAATACTCATATCAAAATTTCATTGCACAGTTTTGACACATATATGTTATAATTTGTAGCTGAATTTTTTTGTAGAATTATACTGAACTGTTTTTTAGATTTCACTACCCAAAGTACCACGTTTTTCGTCGTGAAAATAAGCAAAAATGAAGGAAATTATTTTTTTTACTGGCTAATGGTATATTATTTCAAAAAACGCCTCCACAGTATTGTGCATCGTGTGATTGCACATTGACTCAATTTTTTTCAAAACTTTTGGTTAAAAAATATTTGAGTTATTGGCACCAGTCTGAAAATAAAAACTCGGGAACAAGCCCTAAAGGGGCGTCCCTAGGTAGGCAGCGTTTGTATGTGTGCGGTAGGAGCGGTAAGGTTGCTATTGAACTGCGTATGTAATGCATTATCGCCTCTACGTGCAAGCCACTCAGCTGGAGTGCAGTGCTTAACTATTATCCTTTTTCCTCTGAGACTTTAAGCGGTGCCACAATATTTCATTTACGGAGAGCATAGTTCAAAGTCTAACGCTTTCTATGGCTGGGTTTTTCGAAAAGCCATTTTTAGCCGTTTAAAGGGGACCGAAAATAACGTTTCTAATAAACGTGCCGAATTTTAAAAACTTTAGCGACATAGTTTGAAGTGTGTGTTCTTTTCGTGGATATACAAATATAATGAGCCTTAAATAGTTTCGTCAAAAAGATAATAGTCGTAACTCGCTGCAACACATTTGAAGGACAGATAACCAGGCCCCTTAAGGGCCAGTGTCACTAAGCATGCTTATTTTTCTTAATTTATTCCTGATTCTAAATTTGGCAAGATTTATTTGTAGCTGTTTCGAAAGGAACTTAACTAATGCGTAGCTATGTAAAAATTAAACTAATTCAAATTTTTATATAATAATTACCTCTAACTGTGTGATTAAGACTAAATGAAATATAGTACCCATTTATTCCATTAATACGCACGTAATCGTGAAACATAATATTTATGTTAAGAGATATTGCCGATAATTCATCGTATTCTTAATTTATTATACAAACATGTATAACTGTAAGTAAAAGAGGTGACAGCCATTAAAACACAATAATTAACCTGCACGCTCTTCGGTTTGATTAGCTGACAACGTACATAAAGATAAGCACATACAGAATGCAAGATTGAGTAAAGTTGGATTATGCTTGGGCCACAATAAACATTAACTTAACACATACGTAGTTATTGTGATAAGAATAGGCCTATCGTAAACATAAACACAAGAGCCGATGGCCTGTTACAATGGTAATAAGCCTTGTAATAGAAATTTGGATGGTATTGTGAAGAAATTTGTGTTGATAAGAGTTTGCAACGTGTAGAACATAAAATAAAACCTTTTTTTGTTTTATTTTGAATTATAACATAGCGTTTTTAATTGCTGCTCCTTGAGATTATTAATACAGAATTGTTTTCGTTTCTACCGTGCCATTTATGTCTCTTCACAAAACTGCAATATCTTTCTCTGCATAAACAAAGATATTGCAGTAGTTTTCTATGCGACCAAGTTCATACAAGCATATTATTCTGTGCTAATTTAGTCTCTCTTGCGACAACGTATTATCGCTTATAGGGATTCTGATTGGCCAAACCTTTTACTCAGTGGGGCCTATCAATATTAAGCACAAGTTGAACCTAATCCAACTTTTCTTAACAGGGCCCGCCTCGTTGCCATAAAATCACACTGCAGTGTGTTTGAAGAAAACGTTTTACACCGAAACTAATACACGTGTGTTCACGCCGTTTCTCTACGAAAAGAACACACACTTCAGACGACTGCCCTTAAGTACTTTCAAGACAACACACGTATTATAAATCCCCTTTTAGGGCACGTCAAAATGGGTTAAAACGGGGTTTTCAGGCTGCTATAGTGGAAAATATACTAGCCGAATACATGTGAAACCACTTAAGGGTAGTGCATTGGACTTTAGTAAGGTAATTTCGTAAATGAAACAATAGGGTCACCACTTAAAGTCCCATAGGAAATTTGTTTTTTCGCGAAGACTGCACACCTTAAGCGTAGAGGCGACGCACCGTTGTATGGCCCATACGACGTCGCCCTTAGCATCATACCTCACTCACACAAACACATGTGCAACGAGGCGGGCCCCTTAAACTTGCTTTGTGTATGTACAGTAACTTACCTCAATGTACGGCTGTAACTACTCAAACTGAATTACTGTGTATATTATAATGTCTATTATAACTCAACCATTAGGTTCAACTTTTGCTTACTACTTATACTGTGTATAACGTTTGGCCAGTCAGAAGTCCTGAAAGCGATACTACGCTGTTGCACGAGAGACTAAATTAGCAGAGAATTAAAGCTTTTGTTGTCATGGTGGTAGGCCTACAAAAAATTACTCTCATATTTGATTATGAAGAGAGAGAACGTTGCAATTTTTTGAAGTGACATGATTGCCATAGTAAAAATGAAAATAATTATGCATGAATAGTATTCAAAAGCATTTAAAAATGCTCTTGTTTCGTTATTTAAATATGTAACCATTACGTTTTATTTAATTTTTACATGGCACCAACTTTACACATATTTATTCACAACTATAAGAGCAAAATTTTACCTCCCTATAACTAAGTTTATTACCAATGTGACAAGCAATAGGGAAGGTTAATTGTGCTAAAGGTTGTAAAGATATATGTTTAATGTTTGGCAGGGGACAATTTCTGCCGCTTTTTGCGCGTAAATTGACCTATCAGAGAGCTTTCGTGCCGGCCTTCATAGCGTCGTCAGTAGCATGTCGGCCTACGGTGCGAGTGGTCTTGGGTTCGAATCCCGGTAGGGCATGGATGTTTGTATCTTTTTTGTGTGTTTAGTTAGTATGTAAGCCCTCCCTCACTAAGCCTGAAAAGTGCATTAAACCGTGGAACGTTAATAAACCGTCTTTTTTTTTTTTTAAGAGCTTTTGGACTGTAAAGTTAATAATTTAAAATGCAGAATTGGTTTGTTTTTTCATTTCAAAATTAAATTAAATGACCTCTATGTGCCAAGTATATTTAAATGTAACCTTACTGCGGTCTCCCATTTATACTATATACGTTAGCGATAGTAACGCAACGTGCGGCACAATTTTCCCTGTGACAAACTCTCTGCTAAGAAAACATTACTTTCACCATGTAGTAGAATTAACCTTGCTGTAGGCGCTAGTGTTTATGTTCACAACATTCTATTCACAGTTATGTATGTGTTCAGTTAAAGTTCATTCTACCCTAGGCTTTATACTGGCAATGTTTTATGACGTCTATTGAGTGTCACAATTTTGTTGCTGGGGTTATCCCTTTCGTTTACAGCGATTCACTTCTATTTGCTCATTGAGTACGCAAGTTCATTGTTTAACGAAAATTACAAATTAATTTTTAGTATGTGTTACCTATTTGATTCATATGAGCCCTCTGGATATAGGGTTCGTCATGGATTTCGTTTTTGAAATGACATTCGTCAGTTGCCAAAAAAAAGTGCATTGCGTATGGGATGATGAACTATATGCGACGTTGGAAGGGAAGCAGACACAACAGTAAGCATAGAATGTAAGTCGTTCGTACAATATCTAACCTTATGGATTCTTACCTACCGATTCACAACTGCAAAAATGGTCGTTTGCATAGAGATGCTGACATTAGAAATGGTAGTATTTAATTTCTTGTGCGTAAGCATAGGACAGCAACCAATCGCAGCAAACGACTTTGCGAGTATCCGCCATGTTGGTTTAACCTCCGAAAATACAAAGCTAAAATAAGAAAATTTAAAGTTAGCCTATAAACTGTGTTTCTATTTTGTAAATAATGTTTTACGCCGTGCAGTATATTGGGACTTTTTGTCTACATTTCCTATCACCAAATACTATTCCACTTCATATATGTTTATATGGCCTTAGGTCATATGTTCTGTGCTTATGTTTTTTAATTGTGAACCAAGCTTTAGACGTCTGCGCATAACGGGATGCGACTGTGGTAGTGGCTCGAACCCTGGCGAAGGTTCCCGATCAGTGCCGAACAAAGAACTACTTTCATGCTCCCGAGACGCAAGTTGAAGTTACGACCGACTGCGTACAACCTCCACTTATAGTCCCTCCCTCTCCCGGCCCTATTCCTGGATCAGTTGTGACTGATAACACGTCCCCGAGGACCTCCCCCCCCCCTCTTACCCTTCGTGCGTATTTTCCGCTTCCGTTGCGACGGCGACTCCGGGTTAACGTCACATCCGTGCGTCAGTTTTCCTGCACACTTGTGCCTTCTGACAGCCGCTGACTACAATATGCAGTACGCCGGACATCTTGTCGTCTGTGATGGCCGTCTGGGTGAACGCATGTTGTGTGTTCGACACCTAGAAGAGCAGCACGGGCGTAATTTGAGCGTTTTTATTGGGGTAAAGCTTACCAGGTATAAATGATTTAAAAAAAAAGCTAGGATAGAAATCGAACAGCTTCCATCAAATTATGTTTACATTTTTGTATTTATTATTGTATATCATTAGCTAAATTAAAAAAATAGTGTATTGGAAAATGCACAGGGAAAATTGTATTCCTAAGCTAAGGAAGAGAATTTTATGTTCCCTATCAACAACATTTTGGGGTGGCAAACTGGCACCCCCGAAATACGCCTATGAAGAGCAGAAGCGGTAAGGACGACTCAGCACGCCTTTCACGCCTCACACTAGCCTCTAGACGCAATGAACTGATTTGCAGTCTTCTCGCAGACAACGTGCCTCTATCAGACATCTATGACGTAATATTGAAGTTAATGTTGTACTGCTGCGGACCTGAAAAATTCACGTTTTCTATTAGGCACGAGCTAGATTTCAAACATCTCTTAAGTTTGTATCACACTGAAAAAAATAGGTACTTATTAGTCACTGCAAAATATTTTGTTAAAATGGACCTTACCAAATTTTTGTAGTGGTTACAAAATTTTTTATGGTCACTGCGAAACTTTATTGGGGACAGCAAAATGTTTTTGTGGTCACTACAAAAAAATTTGGTACGGTCCATTTTAACAAAATATTTTGCTGTGACTAATAAGTATTTTATTTTTCAGTGCAATTCCGCCATTGGTCCTTGATATATTTGACACATCCTGGAGAGCGCTGGGCCAATAATCAAGTAAATGCAGGTTCCAATCATGTGATAATCACTGTGTCAGCGAGCAGCCAATGAACAAGCGGTTGTCTGCTTGAATACACACATATATTCTTAGCAGCTAACCTACAAGGCAGTGAACCCGCGAATTTTTCCAGTCTCTATGTATTATACACGCTTGTACATGTTAAAAGATTCTGCGCCAAGATTTTTTAATACCTCAAAAAGACAGCAAAAACACCTGTTTTCGTCACTTTCGGCCGCCACAAAATATGCGTTAATGAGTAGTATGTGAACGGAACAGGGGCTGTTTATTTTGCAAAGGAAACAGGACTCTGCCAATTAGCTTTTTTTTTTTTTTTTGCGCTGTAAAAAAATTGTCGAAAAAATTTATTTGTAGTAGTATTACAAAATATAAAAATTCTTCGTTCACACGGAACTATACTTTTCAATTTTGCACATTTTTATAATTTTTGTAACAATTTTTAATAAGTTCTCCATAGCGTAAAGTTTTGTGTAGTACCGTAAACCGTGACATTGCGGGGTAACTTTGACAACTCAACATTTTGGTTTTTATATTGTTTAGTGACGAAAGTTTCAAACATTAGCTATAAGAATTAAATGAATTATTTAAAATGCTCGTCTGAGATTATCTGTTTATTAACCAGATAACCCAAAAACTAATATTTTGAATAGTCAAAGTAACCCCGAAAATTGTCAAAGTACGATATTCCATGGACAATCACTCGCATAGGCTAGTCACAGTAAATTGAGCCCTATTGAAGCCCTTGTCATTTTGCCCCTTTTAACTAATTAATATATACCTCTTTCCGTCATACACTTATATAAATCCAACAGCTTGGGTAGAGATCTGCAACTATCACGTTATTATTTGGCGACAAAATAAACTTCTCTGTCCTATATATCCAGGGCACAATTTGTAATTTCATTGGCCACGAGTCTCTGTGATTTTATTAACGCGCGTCAGCTCTTTACCGGAGATTGGCCACTCTACAGAAGCATTCTCTACGGCAAGCCATGTCAGTGTTGGCCAATGTGAATCGTCATAGCCGTCTGTACAAGTAGACCTCTGCTTCGACGTGGCAACACTGCTAAGAAGTGTTGGACACTTGAGTTGAAAATTGACTCTCATATGACTGATTGGTAGGGCCCGGTAGTTTTCGCGAAAATATTTTTACACCACTTTGTTTCAGTGTCTTATGTTCGCACCTGCAGCTCTGCTATGTGGTCGGTGATTGGATGTATTAACACAGGTTAAACCTGCAAATCACAGACGTGATGTGTCACAGTTAACCATGTACTGATTGGCACAGTCAAATGAGTAATGACTTTACACAAAAACACTCTACAAATAATCACGAAGTTGAGCTGCAGGTGCGCACGCAAGACACTGAAACAAAGTGAGGCAAAAATCTTTCGCGAAAAACAAGGGTCCCTACTGATTGGCGTCACTGGCACTCTGGTGTTGTTTTAACATTGCGTAAATAGAACTGCGAGTAGCAATTTCATGTCGCAGCCGCTAGGAGCACTAGTAGTATGATGCTGTATTGCATTATTAAAACAACACTTCATTACTAGAGGCGCTTGCAGCCATAGAGGGGTCAACTTAGTAGCATTGGTAGATATACTAGTGTCCAGGGCTGTAATTCTAAGACTGAGGCTTTAATAGTGCGTTAATAAGAGGGATTGGTACCCGACATCTTCGAATTCTTCATTTTTCGCTGCAAGTTCCATGCAAAGAGATTTGTCTACATTTTCCGCCTGACATGTCACAAATATATCTTTCTTTATCAAATTGTTAAATCTTCACTACCGTCCTTAATTTTTGACTAGTAATTTCCGGGGGACGTAAGTCGAATTTTTTTATGAGGATGGTCACAATTATAGTGTAAGCACTAATAGTCAAGAAATACCAACTGCATACAGTGCAAGGAGTTAGCCTATGTCAAGGATCATGGACTTTTTGCAAAAATTATTTTGCCTCAGTTTGTTTCAGTGCCATATGAGCACATTCTGCAGTTCTGCTTCATACTCAGTGATTGGGTATTTTAACTGTCACGTGTCTCGTGGCGTTGCTGTAATCTTGCTCTGATTGGGGCAGTGTAATGAGAGACGTCACTTTCCAAACACACGATGCCAATAACCACAGGCGCAACTAGAATGGACATTTGGGGAGGGCACAATTCTGTGAATACTGTTATACTCAAGCTATCCCTCCCTACCTGTAATCAGTAACGTAGTCATAATTTATGAATTTCGGACGAGGGAAGGGTGGCTATCCTGCGAATATTATAAAGGATCACTCACCACATCTTAAAGCGGGGGGTCCGGGTGTACTCCCCCGGGAAAGTTTCGAATTTCAAGATGCAAACTAGTGCTATTTTAGCAGTTTTCATTGCTAAACATTGAATATTCTACTGGTAACAGTATCACTGATTATTCAATATTAAATTAATTGTAATTTTAAGACCTTGGTTGGTTACTGTAAACCGGGGTTACTTTGACACTTTTCGGAGCTACTTTGACTATTCAAAATATTAGTTTTTTGGTTATCTGGTAAATAAACAGATAATCTGAGCCGAGTATTTTAAATAATTCCTTTCATCCTTATAGCTAATGTTTGAAACTTTTGTCACTAAACAATATAAAAACCAAAATTTTGAGTTGGCAAAGTTACCCCGCAATGTCAAAGTAACCCCAGTTTACGGTACTTATTTGGGGGAGCCCGTGCCCTAGTGCCCCCCCCCCCTAGTTGCGCCTATGCCAATAACTATGGAGCCTAGGTGCAGATGTGGAAGTAAGGCACTCGAACAAACTGGGGCAAAATTCTTTTCGTAAAAAGTACATGGCCCTACCTTTGCCACGTGTCTTGTCGATGTTTAAAACGCAATAGAAAATGTACAGGCTAAATTAAAAGCAAGAGTTTCAATGGCGGATACTGTGGTTTTCCCTGTGTTTAAGACAGACAAGCTAATCAGGGGACTGCACTGTCGTCACAGAGATACACGCGCTATTAATAGAGACAGGGATAATTCGCAGGTTCACTGACATATAGGATAGCCTCTAAGAATATATGTGTACTCAAGTAGACAGCAGCTGAACATTGGTTGCTCGCTGACACAGTGATATCACATGATTGAGCCTGCATTTAGTTGATCTTTGAAAGAACTGTGCAATGGGAGTGCATGACTGGATTTATTTGCTTGGACATACTCCATTGCGAAATAAATGACAGTCGAAAGAAAACTAAAAATAAAAATAAGACAAGAAAACATAAATAAGCAGAGTATGCTTTAGTCATCAGGATACACACACAACATGAAATTCCAAAACTGGAATCTGATCAGACAAAACAAGGAACAAACAGAAAATAAAAGAAATAACAAAAATATAAAAAATTTAAAAAAGAAACCTAAGTTGACATGCGACACAATGATGAGACTAAACAAAACACAAAGATGTCGGACACAAACAGAAAAAACAACAAACAACACAAACGATGAGACGCATTTAGTTGATTCTTTATTATTGACTCAGCGCTCCCCAAGGTGTGTCAGGGGGCGGCGCTGTAGCTAGAGCGCTCGCCTCCCACCAAGGCCGTCCGGGTTCGGTTCCAGATAGAGTCGATCCCCGAATTTTCGGAATTGTGCCGGACAATGCTGCTGGTCGGCCGGTTTTTGTTCGAGGATCTCCCGTTTCCCCCGCCCCTCATTACGGTGCTGCTCCATACCATTGAGTAAGGATTTCATACTCACATCATGTCACCACTCATCAGCGCTAAAGACCTCGATGTTGAGTATTGACCAGAATATCTTGACTCCAGAAAGTGCCAAATAAGTTAAGGTCCAACCACGAATATTGTGCGCCAACTTCCAGATGTTTGGATTCTAGCTGTTGACCAAAAGAAAACGCGAAATTTTCAGATCCCCACGAGTGAGCCTATCCGTTTGGAGTCTTAGGGCCGTATTTATAGACCTTTTTCGAATGACAACCAACTGCTCACCAATGCTTTCTCTATGGGGATAGCAGTTGGATGTCATTCGAAAGAGGTTTATAATATCGGCCCTTAGTGTGCTGCAAAAAGTAAAACGAATTTCGCGCGTCTCACAATATGAGTAATAATCGCATTATAATTATGTTACCGTATCCAAAATTTAATAACTGAAGCTACCGTAAGATATTATGGGGTAACATTACACCAGAATTTTTCGTTTAAAATACCTGTTAGCATCCTCTTAAAGGGATTAAAATTTCACCTTACACATAAGTCATAAACGACATTACTTTACTGTAAATAGTGCACTGAAAAAAAAGTACAGTTACAGATACCATACTTCTGTTAAAATAGGGACAGCAAAACAGTTTGGTTTTTGGTACTACTCTCGACAGTTCCTTCAACAATCTGTTCTGTAGAAGAAACTAAGGCCTTTGTTGCTTTTACAAACCAGATGGTAAATTATACAAAACAGATTGTTGAAGGAACTGCCTAGAGTAGTAACGGCAACTGAACTGTTTTGTTGTCCCTATTTTAACAGAAATATGGTACCTGCAACTATACTTTTTTTAGTGTGTTTTAGAATTTGTATTTAAAATTTAGTTAATGTGTTGGTGCAAAGTTATCCAGGGGGAGTGCAAAGTAAACTCAATTTACGTACGGTCAAATGTATCTTGTCTTTAACATTGACGAGACAGGTTTAAAAAGTGATTGATTTATCGTGAACAGTCAACTGCTTCACAACCATAGTATTACAACCAGTGATTTTTGGTGGAAATTACTTTGCAACAATTTGTTTCAATGGCATTTGTGCACATCTGCAGCTTTGTCTCGTGATTATTGGCAGAATGCATATGTGTACAGGCGTCGCTCATTTGACTGTAACAATCAGAACAATGTCTGTGATTAGCACGTAGAGTCACAGCCATCTTTGGTATAAGGCCACGGCCTTAGACCTGGCAACCCTGCAAGGAAGGGTCATTCTAACACTTCTTTGGTCTCGGCAACTGCAGTGGCTTTCCCTGATTCGCCGGTGTGTAGGACAGAATAACGAATAAGAGACTGCCGTTGGAGAGCTGCAAGAAGTGTTAAAATGACCTTTTTTTTTTTTTTTTTTTG
>PNEQ01082391.1:0-23597 GCA_003012365.1 Medauroidea extradentata | reverse complement strand
ACAGAAGTTGTTACTTTAAAATGTTTGTACTAGATCATATGATATCAGAATTTAAGTGATTAATTTTCCTTTATTGTGTCTTATTTTACATAAAATTGATTTTTTTGTTAAAGCAATTAATTTTCAAAAAATAGACTTAGTTGCATTTGTAAACGTAAATTTCATCAGTTTGCCAATGTTGATATGTTTAATTTATTAATAACTTTATAATATATAATTACCATGGTTAAATGTAAAAAAAGGCGTACGCCTTAATTTCGCCATGTAAAACTTAAGACGAAAATAAAATAAATAAATAAAATAAAATAAATAAAATGAGACATTGAAACAAATCGTTGCTAAATTATTTTCACCGAAAACTTCTGGCTGTACTGCAGCTATCACGGGCCTGTTGTTGTGTTGACAGAGAAACAGCGTTCCATGTTCGAGCGTAATGCCAGCCACAGTGAAGTGTCACACTGCGATTATTCAGTTAAAAGGTCGAGATGGTCATAATTGAAGGGGTCACCATTGCTGACACGGTTTCGCCGACAGCAGGGAAGCAAATATTTTATGCAAGACTGCAGATTGCGGTGTTGATAACAATACAGAGCTCGCAAACAAACAAGATCTTTCCTTAAACGGTCGGCTGCTTGAATTACGCCCTTATCGACGGCAGATTACGACTGCGGGTTAGTTCTACGTTCGTTCCGCTTACGGGGCGTGTGTGTTGTCCACCCGGCGTCACTTAAGCGCTATCGTAGCGTAGCTGAAAAGGATCGCGAAGTGTTTTGCTTATCATCGCGCTCATGATTATAGCTGCCAACGTTGCGATAATTTGACAACCAGAAACATGCTAGTTTCATATGTCCGCCTTTTACATGAGAATACAGTGGAGCTATAAGAGTTAGAAAACCACGCTCGACGATAAGAATGTCGCCTCTACCAACTGGCGTGCAAGATTTTTATTGCAGTTTTTCCTGTGGGGCTTTAAGCGGCGACTCTAAAATTTTATTTCTGGGTAATATGAAGTGAAGGTCAACGTACATACAGCATTTTGCACATTACGAACTCAGGAAGTATTTTTGGAGTTACGACAGTATAAAAAAAGAAGCTTTTAACCATTTTGAGAGCCCCAAAAATCATGTTTGTAAAAAGCGTGCTGAATTTTTAAAATTATAGAAGCGCAGTTTTCAAGTGTTTGTGTTTTTTCGTAGATAAACAGACGAGGACTTCTTTTGAAGATGTTCAATTGGGATAAAGTCATAATTGTATATTTTTATGAAATAGAGTTAGTTTTGTAGACGGTACTTTTGAGAACAGCTTCCTGTTGCAAAACAATTTGAGAGAGATTTTGGTCAGTGCTTAACATCGGGCTCTTTGACGCGGGTAAAGGGTGATGTGGGGTGAGTATGAATCAGCGCCGGAATGAGGAGCGGAGAAAATAGAAGGTCCCAGAGATAACCCGCCGACAAACGGCATCGTTCAGCACGATTCCCACTTACCGACTCCGCCGGGGATCGAACCCGGATCGCCTTGGTGGGAGGTGAGTGGTTTGATCACTTGGCCACCACGGCCCCGCAAAACAATTTGATCTCGCATAGTTTTCTCACAACGGTGCGCCGGAGTCAAAATTTGCATGTTAGTTACACTGTCGTACCAATAGTGAACCAATTCGCTTACTTAAACAAAATAATTCCCTGTTGGCTAAAATCCCATGCGTAAAGACACTGGAAAATCGCGAAAATATTTAACATAGTCTCCAATAAACTGTAGTATTTAAATCGTGACACGTGTGAATAGTTTTCTGGTAAATCACTCACGATCTGTGTTAAAACAGTACAGTTCTAATTGTGTCTGTTGAAGAGGGACATAGTGCTTCATATAAACTATAGCCAATATAGCCTTCAGTGTTGTACACAGCACGTTGGAGCCTAGCAAACAATCAACTTTCCCGCTATTTACCAGTGTCTCTACCCATGAGCTATGTAATAAAACATTTACAAACCCACACAGCACTATTTCTAGTTTAAAAAAAAACTCAAATGTACGGAAAAAAAGTTGAAAAGTCGCAATTTTTTAAAAATATAGACATAGTTCACTGGGTATTTAACATAATTTTCTCTGGAATCTTAATACAAATATTTACGGCCGCATTAAAATAAGCTTTAACGGGCACGCTCTCCTGCTTCTAGTTTCTAATATTTTTTCAGTAAATATTTATTAATTTAAGTTTCAACTAGAGCAGATGTCACAAATACGTCTGGCAGTTATGTTTAATAACCGTGATAGCAGATGTTTTTCAAGACTTGACTCTTTCGTCTAGTAAGTAAACTAACAAAAATTCCGTTAGTTGCGTAATTGGCTAAAACTGTAGTATGTACTGGCTTGAAAAAAATTAGCTAACCATTTCAAACAAAACTGCCAAACAGATTT
This sequence comes from Medauroidea extradentata, assembly GCA_003012365.1. Classification (NCBI taxonomy): domain Eukaryota; kingdom Metazoa; phylum Arthropoda; class Insecta; order Phasmatodea; family Phasmatidae; genus Medauroidea; species Medauroidea extradentata. Next base: position 21,182 of record PNEQ01082391.1, on the reverse strand, counting down.
TTGATATCTCCTGTCGTTAAATATTAAAAAATACTAACGTCTTTGAATGTTTCTTGCAATAGGACAAAATAACGTACTGTACTATTGTGGACATACGCTACTGCAATATTGTGTCGACTCAGAAATCTTAGTCAGCGACTTCACCTGGGCCTTATTTATAGTCACGTCAATGTTGAAGTTGTGGGGTCATTACAGACTCCTAAATGTAATAGTGTAATCGAATGAAATACGCAGTTTACGTGGTACGAAGAATGATTTCTCCCGAGCACACTATTGGCGATTGTGCCCCCAATAGTATACTTGTTTTTCAAAACCTTCCCTTGAAGTTAAATGCCACTAGGCAGTTTTAGCGGAATAATGTTTTGCAAAAATATAAACTTATATGATGCCCCAACCTTGAGGTCAGTGAGATGGTATATGTGGGATGACGCTGTCGAGGAACTTTTAGTGGGTAGTGGACTGCGTAATACATTTTTAACGATTCATCCAAATTGCACTAATTTAATCTGTCTTGCAGTTTTTGTGTGTCAGAACGACAAACAGCTGCGCCACATAACGTCGAAATTATTTATAATATCCTGCGCTCATAGGCGTTGAACCTAGATAGAACTATAGGTTAGAACGAAGTTCCGGTATAATTTATTTCTCGTTGGTCGTACTTGCTATACGGATCATCTGCCTTGAAAGTGTACAAACTAAGTTTTATTGTTAATATTTGAGTTATCTTATAAAATAAAATACTTGCGTTTCTTTTTTAGGTACTTACGTAAGTATCATTCTGATGCGAAAACCACCGCTGTGTCTCTACTGGTGAGATAATTATCGTCGGCTGATGGAAATCAAATTGATACCTTTTCGGTCCTGTAGGTGTCGAATTTCGAAAAATCTTAATTTTACACCTTAAATATTTCTTCAAGTACCCAAGTGAAGTGCCAATCATGACGATAGCTCGTTCAGCCGAAGCAAAATTGATCATTCATTGAAAATCACATAAACCTAACTCCTCAACAGTACTGAGAGTTCGAATTTTGAAAACTCTTCTAGACTTTTGGCGGCCACTTACCTTATGAACACCCTGAAGCAAAAATGAACTGAATATCTCGATGGGTTCGATATATCTCGAAGATTTATCTAAAACACATTCCAGGTCTTTTCATCTAAGAAAATGAATTTTGAAAAACCCTCGAATCATATTTTATACTACTTTACTGGTGTCCCTTGGACGACAATAACCCACTGGATTCAATATATATCGTCGATTGAGAACACATTTCGTCACTTTTCGCCCCTTTTTACCTCCGTAGGTGAGGAATTGAAAATTCTTGAAATTATTTTTTATGCAGGCTACCAGAGTAAGCATCATTCTTAAACAAAAATCAAGTCGCTATATAAATATCAATGGGGTCGATAAATATCGATTATGAATCAAAACACATTTTACCCTTTTTTACCTCTTTAAGACCGAATTCGGGTAATATGTTTAAATAGTATTTTATATATTTACATAAGCATCAATCTAAAGCAAAGAGAACTTCGATACCTGGACGGTTTTGATAGATGTTGAGGAATAATCGAAAACACATTTCACGTATTTTCACCCCCTTAGTTATCAAATTTCGAAGCATCTCGGAGTCCTGTAATAGACATTTGTATACGTAACCAATTGAGGTAAAATCACGATAGCCAATTGTCCTTCAGTGATACAGGTGATTCATAAAAAAACATACATTGCCCCTTTTTACAACTTGGCGGTCGAATTTCAAAAAATCCTAAAACTCCTTTTCATGTATTTACGTAAGCATAATTTTGAAGTGAAATAAACTTTCTATCACGAAGGATTCGATAGATATCGATAATTTATCGGAAACACATTTAGGGTCTTTTCACTATCTTAAATGTTGAATTACGAAAAATCCTGAAATTGGATAGTAAGAATTTTTATGTGTGTAATATTAACGTAAAAAATCACGATGATAGGCTATCGGGTTCGACCTCTATCGACGTTTCTTCGGAAATACATTTCACCGCTTTTCACCCCCTTAGAGGTCGAATTTCGAAAAATCCCTTGTAAGTGTTCGTCTACGACCAGAATGGAAACCACACAAAAAAATTTCATGATTCTAGGTTAAGTGCTTTGGGCTGCAGTTTGATGTGTCAGTCCGTCTGTTAGTCAGTGTTCTCTTATATATATATATATATATATATATATATATATATATATATATATATATAGAGAGAGAGAGAGAGAGAGAGAGAGAGATTTAAGTAACGGAATTCTGGCTATCTGAATTTTTTTTTGTCGAAACCGTGTAATTTCTTGTTTTGCATAAAATTAGCTACCACAGCAAAAACCATTTTAAACAAAACTGCCAAACAGATTTTTGATATCTGCTCTTGTTGAAGTTTAAAAACATAACTACCACAAAAACAATAGAAACTAAAGTAACGAAATATTAAAGGCGAATTGTAAAGTATTCACTTCTGTATAGGCCTTTACGCTGATTTGCAGAAGGTATTTCCGCCATGTTGCTGGCCAGCGAAGCCATTTTACTGGTGTGACTGAGCTCGCCGTCCTACCGACTGTTTCGCGTCTGTATTCGTAGACATTCTGTGGCTCGACGACCTGGGAGGTGACTACGGTGTGCTTGTGAGCTAACTACGTTGTTCTAGGAAGACACGTGTACTGAGAACTGACGATCACGCTGAAGTTTCCTTCCTAAGAAGTCGGGAAAGACGTGTATTCCAGAGACTTAGTGACGACTAGTCGTCGCGAGCTGGCGGTCTTGAGTTGCCCAAGGTCGGGATAAAACTGACGGTACACAGCCCGAGATGTTCCTCTGCCTGTCTAGACTAGCGGGCGACATTTATTTAGTGCGTTCATAGTAACGTCTCAACCCGTATTCAGCCTGCAGTGTACTGAGGGCCGATTGCACTGTCATATTGAGTAAAATCTAAGTCCTCTCTAAGTGAAATGTGAGACATTTTCAGTGCAGAGACGAAAAGTGAGTGAAATCTAAGGAAAATGAGGAATTCTTAAGGCGTCCAAAGACCTTCCTTAAGGCTCGGTTTCAGACGCCATATTGAATTATATTATTTTTCACTTCTTTGGAATTCTAAGAAGGAAAATGTTAAATATGCAATTATACCTCAAATTCTATTTACATTTCGCTACAGCACAGGCCTTGAAATTTAGCCGTTAACTTATAATAACGCCGCAATTTGTGTGCCAAAATTTTTATATTCATAATTTACCCGACAAATTGCGGCGTAATTATAAGTTAACAGCTAAATTGTAAAGTCTGTACTGGTGCGAAATTCAAATAGCATTTGAGGTATAATCGCATATTTAACATTTTTCTTCTCATAATTCCAAAAAAAGCGAAAAATAATTAAATTCAATATGACGACTGAAACCGAGCCAAGATTTTCTCAACCGGCATATCAATAATGGCGGCCGTAAATAAAGGTTAGAATGCAACATGGGAGAGAATAATATTCTTATTTGAATTTGTTGGTAATATTTTAGAAGAATAACATAACCACGGTGTAAAAAAAGAAAGATAGTATTGGTACCTACAACATAATTTATATTAGTTTAAAATTTTTACACGAAAGCGATGTCGTGTTTTAATGGCACTTTTGTTTTCAAACAAAATGATTACGATACCATTTTATAAACAAAATCAATAGTGTATTTCAATCATTTTTATTTTTGCATTTTTTTCAACTTTACAGCATGCGAAACACCGAATATAAATTATCAAATCGCCGTCATGGAAGTTTTCAGCATTGTTAATGGAAAATAATATACATTTTAATTACATTCGCAAAAGATAAATTATTTTTCACACGAATATTGTTGTGCCACTTCACCTGAACTGAGATATCTCAATTTCCTGACTCTGCGATGTAGACGTAAAATTCTCAGGTTTTACTCAAGTTCTGCTTAGTTTCACCTTTACCTCAAGATTTTCCTCACATGACTCTGCAATCGATCCTGAGAAACCCGGATTGAAATGTTACTATAAACACACCCGGACTGAAGAACGAGTTGAGTGACTCAGTCCAGTCGCCATGTTGGCCTGGCGTGTGTAATCCGCCATATTGAATCCTTTCTTTGGTTGTGTAAGAGTAAGGTTAATTCTACTACAGGTTAGAAAGAAAGTGTTTTCTTATGGGAGAGTTTGGCACAGGGAATATTTCTGCCGCTAGTTTCACTGTAATCACTAACGTACCAAATAAAATATGAAACCGTAATAATATTAATCTTAATTAGGCGTGGTAAAAGAGAGGGCATTTAATGTAATTTTAAAGTGGAAAACAAACTTATTTTGGTTTTCAAAATATCAACTTCGTGTAACATAAAATTCAGGAAAGCTCATTGGTCAGTTTACACCAACTAGCGACACCAGCGCTCAAGCGGCAGAAATTTTCCCTGCGCCAAACTTTTAACATATATTTCTAACCTGGAGCAGAATTAACCTTAGTAACAGGTTAAAGTCGCAGGATGGCCACCCACCACGAAATGATTATCAGGGAAATTGTAGCCGTTGAAGTGAAGAGATGTTGGTCAGCACTCAATATAGAGGTCTTTAGCTCTGGTGAGGGGTGACGTGATGTGAGTATGAAGCAGCGCCGGAATGAAGGCGCGGCGGAAACGGGAGATCCCCGAGAAAACCCGCCAATCAAAAGCATCATCCGGCACGATGCCAACATGGTGAAAATCCGGGGACCGACCCCGCCGGGAATCGAACCCGTATCGCCTTGATGGGAGGCGAGTGATCTAGCTACTGCGCCAATCTAGGCCTATCTAATTGCAGTTAACAAATTGCTAAGGATTTTCTTACTGTGATTAGATATGTAACATCAGTAACAGTAAACTTCTATCAATACGTATTATATTCGACAGTTAGGTTAAACTTTCATAAATTTACCCAAAAAAGTTATAACACAAAATATAATAATCAAGTTGGCGACAATCTGTCTCACTTAAGTTTATATATATAGTTCGGGGCATCGACATAGGGAAGGCGGAAAGTTAAATATATCATGTTCGTCAAACACCTCATCGCCTCTAGGCGCGAAGGACTAAACTAGCGTGCAGTGTTTTCGTAGATAGTGTTTTTCAACGGGACTTCAAGTGATGATCCTGTTGTTTTATTTGTGGAAAGTATGTGGCAAAGTCCAATGCAGGTTTCTATGATTTTGTTTTACGATTACGGTTGATATTTCCTTGGCTACAGCAACGTGGAAAAGTCATTTTTAGCACTTTTGAGGAGCTTGAAAATAATGTTTTTAACTATCGGGGGCATTTTTAAATCCAAAGGGACACAGTTTGAAGTGAGTCTCCTTTTCGTAGATAACCGCATTGGAGACATTAATAGTTACACTAGAAAAAAATACTTTCCGTACCACGCTGCAGCATGGCAGGTCCACAAACTGTTTAAGCAGTAAGACATGGAAGACACAGCAGGCGCTGTAGAAGCACGGACTGGTAAGAAGTGGCTGGCTTGTGCTTCTAGGAACACTACACTTGTTGGCGGATGAGCTGTGTGCAGAGAATGTCTTGTGCGAGCGAGGACTGCTCTGGTAGGACTTGGTGTGAGTTCTAGGAACCCCTACCTCTTGGCATGCTTGCACGGCGCGACGTTGCAACATTGTCCGCACAGCTGAGCTTTACATGCTTACCAACCGTCTGTCACTTTAACAACACAACTGAATACAGTGTTACCACCAATATATCTCCGATATGACAACTTGGATCTTGAAGTTATACCAAATATTTGTTGAAAATACATAGCAGTGACAGAAAAGGAATAAAACCAGTAAAGTTAGACATTCCTAAAAGTGAGAAAAAAATAATCTCGGCTTAGCAAGTTTGTAATCGCAAACATCCAAAAGTTACTAAGACAGAACGCAGTATAACCAACACCAACCAATAATCGTCGCAATTGCATTTAAAGAAAATTCTATGCAGGTTGCGTTTCTCCGATATAGGTTGCACTAGTAATATATACTTTCTTTGCGGTATCCATCACGCACAGTAATTTGTAAATAGTAAATTAAAAAAAAAAAGATTATTTGTAAATATTATACGAAGACAGTCAAATTATACAGATTTTATATCGAACTATACAAACTAGCAGCCTTGGGTTTTTACTTTACGTTTCCGTTAATTTGTGTGATATTTCATCAATGCACAATACAAACGTAACTTTAAAGTAAGGAAGGACAGTTGGAAAACAATTAAGGAATATTTTTTTGAAACGAAAATTTGAGTTATAAATTATTATACATTTCAAATAATGATTTTCCCACAAATTTTCCTCTCTTATATTGCATTGTCATGCAGTTCTGATCTATGTTTAAAGTTTAGTCTCTCATTTATCGGTAAGGCAGTTTAAAATCAATTGCGAAATTCGTACCGAATAGACAGACAATAAAGTTGCACTGTCACCCAGTTCTGAGTTACGTTAAAGTTACACGTATCTGGTCCATTGTTACACTAGCTCATTATTACTGAACTTACAAGAAAACGACATATTAAAAACGTGTTAAAATTAACCAGCGCTTCAAAGTCCTCGTGTACAATGACTAGCATATACAAAACATTTACCTCGATACACAATACAGCGAAACCTCTTCGGTACGAATTTCACTAACACAAACTGGTTTCTTCCCTTCGAATGATATGAGATGCCCAGTAAACATAGTTTTTATATGTAAAATAACGTACTGTTAAAAATAAGTCGTGTTAACGAAAATTATATTTGTATTTTGGTGACTGACGGCCCGCAAAAAATTTCGCGATTTTTTTTCTTCATACATCTTGCTAATACAAACCGTATTAGGGTCTCTTCAGGTTTGTATTAAAGAGATTTCGCTTTTTCCCCGCCCCCTAAAAAATAAAGAACTAAAGTTGTATCCAAAACTTTTTTTCTGCCAGTGTACAAAAGAAACTGTTAGCAGCGAAGCCATGAATCACTGTCGCGAAGGTTTGGCCGGGAGGGGTGGGGTTTCTTGTAAAGGGGATGCGGGATATATGGCATAGGAGGTTCGGAATAAAATGAGTCTTTTTAAACTATATTTACTTTTTTCTTTTGAGATATTTTGTATTTTCCTGCAACGTTTTAACATAATCAAAGCGACCTAAGTGACATTCAATGTTTACAGATGACAACGAACTCAAAAATCAACGTCTAAGATCATAATAAATAATATTTTTTAATCTATAATTCAGGACACGATAATCGTAAACTCTTTAGAGTATTTATTAGTCGCTACTTCACACAAATATGTAAAGTGGTTTGTTGTATTATTGTCATGGTAGTCATAATTAGTTTTAATTTTTTTCTTAGTTTTTGTCGGTTCTATGTAGCCTATATGTAGCCTAATTTAATTTTGTGCATCTGAAAGAAAAACGATCAACTGTAAGGCTACATGATTTAACTTCGCCATTTGAAAAATAAGTCAATAAATACAATAAATAAATAAATCTTCTAAAGTTCTCAGGTCTCAGTTTACCACGAACTACCTGTACATGTCTGCCGGCGCCTGAAGTCCGCTGCGCCACCCAGGTAGTTGCAGGTTGCTTTGGGAAGGGCGAGGTGTATATTCATGGGGTACCCCGACCCTCTGAGAGGTACCGTGACCCCCCCCCCCTTCCACATAGGTTTTCAAGAAACCCACGAGTGTTCGCTTGGCGCCCCCCTTCATTGTCCCCCCATTCAGAGCACGCCGGTGTAAAAGACGCAGGGAACACTGGAGATAAAAGGACTCTGGTCGGGGGTGAAGGAGAGAACCTTGTGCCAATAATTCACCTGAGCGTGGTGTCTCATCATTGTGCGCCCTCAACCCCCTGCCGCACACATTCTCAACCTCTGGCCCGCTGAAAGTATCATGAACACCGTCTAGTCCAGGGATAAACGCTGGCCCGCCACTGCAAGGCGAATGTCCCGCCCCCATAAACATTTGCACTGCATTTTTAAATTATTACCGTTACCCTGAACATAAATGATAATTTGTTAATAAGGTAATGCTCCTTTTTTTATTACAGTGGCGCCACTGCAAGATGAACGACCCGCCAAAAGCATTTGCGCTAGATTTTAAAATTACTAACTTACCCTGGATGATAATTTGATAATTGGCAATGCTAATTATGTACTACATTGGCGCCACTGCAAGGTGAATGCCCTACTAAGGTTAATTCTACTACAGGTTAGAAAGATCAATGTTATAAGTTTGGCACAGGGAAAATTTCTGCCACTTGAGCGCTGGTATCGCTAGTGCACCAAACTGACCAATCACAGAGCTTTCCTGAATTTTAAGTTACATTAAGTTGATAATTTAAAACGCGAAATTGGTTTCTTTTCACTTTAAAATTAAATTAATTGATAAATGTAATTTCCAAGTTTATTTAAATTACATTTTACTACGGTTTCGTATTTATCTATTCTCTTAGCGATTGAAGCGAAACTAGTGGCAGAAATTTTCCCTGTGCCAAGCTCTCCCATAAGAAAACGTATTTTCTTTCTAACCTGTAGTAGAATTAACCTTAGTCCCACCAAAAGCCTTTGCACTAGATTTTAAAATCATTAACCCTAACCTGAACGTAAATTATACTTAAATAAATTTCAATGCTCCTTTTCTAAATATGGTGGAGACTGTTAGTATTTCAAGAGGGCGATGAATAGTTCAGAATGTGCGAGTATGTTATCTTCTGCGAAGGCCGTCTCTGGTGGCGTTTCGTATTTATTTTTACGTGGACTGGCATTGCGGTGCAAGTTGGAGTTTCTGGGCTGACGTAGTCAGTGTTAACACTGTCTATGATGATCCGTGACAAGATCTGAATAAACTTTTTGGCCATAGCTCTGGTGTCGTCTTGTCAGTCCTGTAGATGCAGGATAGACCCGGAGCTTGGCGTAAACAGTCTCTGCATGAAGAGTAACTTATTCTTCACTCTCTTTCTCTCTCTCTCTCTCTCTCTCTTGAAGCAGTTTATTGCTGTAGTAGATTACAATAAGTTTTTTTTATCAAACTATACGAGTGTCTAAAACACAGGTTGTACAATTATAGCTCCTGAATATTTCGGAGGAACCAGGGACGAAACAACCTGATTCCTCTGTTGTAATTTTCATCTTAAAGTAGGTACCATTGTCACCATATTGGATAATGGAGTTTTGTTTTCATGAAATAATTCTAAATTACGTATCATATTACTAACAAAATGAACATGTAAAATTTCATTGAGTTAAGCAGAAGTGAAGAAATCGACAAATTACTGGAGCCCAGATATTCAAGGTCAAAGTTTACTGTGGGTACCTAAACATTCTAAAAACCGCTTGTGCTGACCTCTCATTTTTAATCATATGATTTAATATTTGTTTCACGGGATATACTTCTTACCTTCTTCTTACACTTGGTATGATTATCTTCAAATAAATTCCTTTGTGGACTGACTCCTTTCTCCGTAACATCTTCCAATTATTGTGTGTAGACAGATAGATTAAGGTTTGCCACAGCTCACAGGCGTGCGCAAGGCAGGTGGCACAGTTGCCTAAAATATTGCAGTTGGCATGATTCCATTCATTTCACCAGCATAAAAATTACAAAAATGTTCTAAGTAAAGTATTGCCGTTCTGAAATTATGTCCGTTTAATTCAGAATCTTATGTTACATTTCCCTAAGGTTTTTAAAATATCTTATTCCGGAATTATAAATTTGTTTTTAAATTAACTTTTTAACAATATTGTATGAAAATATATACTACATCTTTACATATATTTCATTCTTTTGAATATACAGATCTGGTATAGACTTAGTGGATTATTATATGATGATGGGATATTTTTGTTATTCCTACTGTAAAACTACATTTCCCTGACGTCAATAGTGGTACTCGTTACTCTTTTATTCGTGTATGTTTTATAGGATCTGGTAGGGGATGTTATCCACCACTAATCACGTTCTGCGTACACCTATGCCACAGCTTCATGGATTCAGAAAAAGGGGGGAGGGGTATATACCCTTGCCTCTTGTTGTTGAACCCCTGGGAAAGGCGGTGGAGCAAACCTCACATCTACAGGAGGAGTAAAAATGTTTTGTAAACATAGATCCTAAACTGCAGTTTTCTGTAGTACGGATCACTTGAAGTACAGTTCATTACGGGCGGGCTGGATCATATGAGTGTGGAATGCTACTTCGGACTATGCGTACTGTCACAGCCGTCTTTATTAGAAAGCCGCGGCCTTAGATCTGGCAACCCTGCACACAAGGGTCATTTTAACACTTCTGCTAGTTCTCCGAAGGCAATGATTGTACCTGATTCGTTATTGTGCCCTACATACCGGCGAATCAGGGGAAGCCACTGCCGTTCGCGAGACTGAAGAAGTGTTAAAACGCCCCTTCCTGACAGGGTTGCCAGATCTAAGGCCGCGGCCTTCTACTAAAGACGGCTATGCGTACTGTGCAGTTAAATGTGACTCACGTGGTACGTAGCTGCCAAATATAGCTGCGATGACATTCCACAGTTACACGATCCATCTCTCACACTCGTTGAACTGTATATTATCATGCATTGTTTATGTAGTACATGAACGGCGTATTTTCGGACCTATATTTACATAATCTTTTTTTGATTCTTTATATGTGAGGATTGCTTCTGCCAAAATATTTGCATATAATTTTGCGACGTGTAGTGTACTGTTTTACGATAAGTGAAGGGCCTTAATGTCAAAAATTTTTTACTATATGTATTATTATTTTTACCTAAAAATGACCGAGTATCGTAAAACTGTATACTGGTTTTACTGGAAACAGTTATTTTATGTTGCTAAAAATGATATGGTTTCGGCCTGTTAATTGGTTAATGAAAATTTCATTAGTTAAATAATTATCTAAAACTGCAGTGGTTTCGTCTTAGAAAACGATTTCGATAAAATTATATTATGATATGTAAATTTAAAATTCAAGTGTTGCGTTGTAACCTGTGGGGAAATATTTTTTATACAAAACTATTCCACATGCGTCCATTGTGCTAACGTACGAAAAGAAAAAATACTTCGGGCAAGGTTGTAATGTTATTGTAAAGACACCATGGGTATTAAAACACTGTGTCTAAGACCTCAAACATATATAAAAAACGGCCTTTACAGGCTGTCGTACTTCGAAATGTACTAACCGGAGATATGTGAAACTAAGGTTTAGACATTGCACGAAACTTTGCTGTATACTCTCTACCAATAAAATTATATGGTCACCGCTTAAAGTCTCATAGTAAAAATGGATAAGCGGGAACCTTGCACGCTAGTTCAGCGATTGGCTAGTTGAGGCGACGCGGCATTTGATGCTCCCTTCAAAGTCGACCTTACAGCTCCGTCGCTTTTGAACCTCTAACGCGAGGGTAGGCGACGGCATTATAGCTCGGTTTCAGTCGCCATATTGCATTTTATTATGTTGCCCTTTTTTGAAATTCTAAGAAGAAAAATGTTAAATTTGCGGTTATACCTAAATTATATTTACATTTCGCTACAGTACAGATCTTGCGATTTAGCTGTTATCATGTAATTACACCGCAATGTGTGTGGCAAATTATTTTTATTCATAATTTGCCCGACAAATTGCGACCGAACTATACCTGACTAGCTCTACTTCCAAGCTTGTATTGTAGCTCAAGGTAAATAGAATTTGAGGTATAGTCGCCGATTTTACATTATTCTTCTCAGAATTCCAAAAAAGCGAATAATAATAAAATTCAATGTGGCCACTAAAACCGAGCCTTAAGCGCAAGGTGTGTAGAGACCGGAGAAATTCGCGCGTTCACTGACCTCTAGGATAGCCTTCAAGAATATACATGTATGGAAGTAAACAGTATATCGTATATGTTCCCTGGCTGCTCGCTGGTGACTAGACCTGCATTTACTTGCTATTTCGCTATTGTCTGGGACACTTCCATGAGGTGTCAAATAAGTCAAGGTCCAAGAGCGAAAATGGCACGATCATACAGTTCATTGAATTCTAGCTTGTTTCTAAAGGAAAACGCGAATGTTTTTATGTCTCTACTTACGGGACTTCTGAACATGTTAACAGTTGGTATGTGCCTCCCTGTAGACAGATTCTACGATCACCAGGGTCATGAACTTTCCATGAAATGTGTTTGCCTCAGTTTGTTTCAGTGCCTTAAGTGCACGTGCACACCTGCAGTCCTGCTACATAGTCTGTGATTGGATATTATAACTCGCACGTGTCTTGGTCAGGGGCTTCATTTCAGGTTTTTCTTGAGGGGAGGGGGACAAGATTTTTTTTCGGTGACAGTGACCTTGTTGCATATTTTTTTTATTAATTAAGCATGTATAAATTAGAAACTTTAACAATTAAACTTCAGTTTTATGTGCTTATTATTTAAATAACAAAATACAGAATATATATTTTATACACTTAAAAATGCAGACGTTACTTCACACAGACAACGCTGCCAATAACCATGAAGCAAAGCTGCAGATGTGCACGAGAGGTACTGAAACTAACTGGGGCAAAATTCTTTTCGCGAAAAGTTCATAGCCCTAACGATCAATAGAGATAGTAAAATTTCGCGAATTAAGCATGTTAAGCTGGATTCACAATGATCACGTCGCTTCCGTCAGTCGCCCGTCCGTCCGTCAGTCACGTGATCTTCTACCAATCAGAAGCCTCAAATATTTCCATCCGTCCGTCCGTCGAAAGCTTGCCAAGCTCTAACTTTTGACGGATGACGGATGAATGCGCAGCCTTCTAATGATGACGACGATTGTTTTAACGGTTTTATTTAAATAAGAAGGCTGTGATGTTTGTTTGATTGTATTATTTTTGTAGTGTTAGTGCTGTTCATTCGTCTTTAGAATACGAAAGAGATAATTTTGGCGTTCGTAAAATTCAAAATACTAATCTAAATTATTTTATTGCATAATGAAAAGGTCACTATTTTTATTTTAAAATAATTATGCTCGCAAAAATTTTTAGCGGTAAAAAAACCCTTTAATAATTAGCAGACATATTATAATAAAAATCTGTAAACAAACAAATTGTTAAAAATAATTTTTTAAACATTTGTCCACATAAGTTTTCTGTTTGTACTTTGGTAGCATTGCAAATAGAGACGGACGGATGACGGACTGTTGTGAATCGCTCGATTTGCAGACGGACGGACGGAGTACGGACGAGCGGACGACTGACGGAAGCGACGGATCATTGTGACTCCAGCTTTAGAATCAAATATCCTATGCATGCTCAAATTCCGACCATTTGTCCACTAGCTGCTACTCAGTGGAAGAGCAGGCAATAAACGAATAGACAGGGCTCGAGTATGTATAGGATATTTGATTCTAGCACGCAGGTTATTTAATTCGCGAAATTTCACCATTTCTAACGATCACGCAGCAAAATTGTGGCAAGCCAGCCCTTCTTCACTGCAGAGAACAACTGTTTAGCCATTTATTTTCCAGTACGTTGAAGACTCTTTTAATAGTTTCACGAGAAAACGCCTTTTTTTAATCTCGCCGTACGTGGCTGAACAAACAAACAGGAAGACATGTAGATTGGCCGCCTGCCAAAGTCGCCGAGCGACGTGCTGTGCCTCGACCGTTACAAGAACATTTGAAAATTGTTCTACGTGCGTAATTTGTGTCTGCATGTATACCCAATTCAGGTCCTCCGTGTATCTCTATAACTATCTGTCCCTTTGCGGCTTCGCCCGCGTGTACAATACAGAAGAGTAACTAACTTTTAATTACGTATCAATTGATAGTGTTACTATATTCTCTGTATATCTTCAAAACAACAAATACAAACAGTCCACTTCGCTGAGCGTACTTTCATTGCCGAACATATTTGTTTCAAATTCATCTTTATTTCTCTATAAAATAGCTGCCCGGCTGCGGCTTTGCCCGCGTGATATGATGTAATGTAAACAGTAACTCTGGATAAAATATGTGATGAAGGCATTTAACAGCTAGTGTACTCAATAACAGTGAACTATAAATTGACTTAGCTCAGTGTAAAGAGCGTGCGCAATATGCTCGTATGATGTCATAGTAATTCCCATCGCAAAGTCTTGCACGGGATACGAACCTGTAACTCCACCCCATCCCATACCACAATCTTTATACAATGCCTGAGTGAATGCTTAAAGACAAGCCGTGATAATTCTTTCATACGTACAGGCTACAGTCCAAATAGGTTTCCATTCTCTTTTTTCGGGAGACTGTAACATTTTACTGCTTTTCACATCCTAAATTTTCGAATTTCATAAAATCCTCAATTCGATTTGTAGATATTTACATAAGCTTCATTCTTATCAAAAATTATCTCGATATCTCAACGGGTATAAGAGGTACAGATGATTATTTGAAAATACATTTTATTTTTAACAGCTTTCAAGAACGAATTTCAAAAAATCCTGAAATTTTTTTCTTGATATTTACGTAATATTTATTTAAAAGCAAAAACCGTTTAAATATTTCCAATGGTTTAGGAGATACGGGGGAATTAATTTAAAAACACGTTTTATATTTTAAGAACTTTCAAGGACGAATTTTGAAAAAAAAAATAAAATAAAAAATACTTTTTAGATATTTTCTTAAGCATCATTTTAAAGAAAAAATCGCTTCACTATCTGAAATAGTTTAGGAGAAATCACGGATTAATGAAAAACATATTTTACGGCTTTTCACCCCCTTAGTTTTAGAATTTCGCAGAATCGAAAAATTCACAAATATGCATTTGTTTGGGCAATATTTTGAATTAAAAAAAAAGATAGATTTTCCGGTTAATGAGATATCAGCGATTCTTTCAAATCACATTTCACCCCTTTTCATCCCCTTAATTATCGAATTTCGAAAGATTCATTCTTAGTGCGTGTCTACGGGGCAAGGGGAAGCTTCCCTCAAAATGTTATGGTTCTAAGTTCAGCGGTTTGGGCTGTGCGTTGATGAGGGGGTGAGGTGTCAGTCAGAACACATCGTTTTATATATTAGGCCTAAGATGTCTTTCTACGCGGCTGAAAATGGGCGTTTTGTATTCCTTTCATGTGTGAAAATCTTGACACAGACTATTATCAAAGGTACAGGTGTGTGCAATACACATTTGTCTTTAAAATTATATCGCGAGATTGTAGGATCTCCACTCAATAGAGGCTAAGGGAGTATGTTGCGCGAGCTGTGTCGTCCTTATCGCTTCCACACTCTTAGGACTCTATCGCACAAAATACGACAAAATCGTTTTTTCTCTGGAGTCTGTTAATTTAAAAAATAGGAGCAATCCTAGAAATCAGTTTTCATCTTTTTTATGACAAATATTTTGCAAGTGTTGTGCCTGAAACGCAATCTCTTGCACTGGAGTCAAGCTGTCCCTTGTAGGAACGTACCACATTAGCAGTACTAATAATAAAGTTGCGAATTTTTTTCTGAGTGTTCCTTTTTTCCATGTGTTATCACTGTGGCCGTTACATGATGGTAACAGTATGTGACACGCAACAAAGTACACCAAAGTACACAAATCGTTTAAACATATAATACTGTTGCGTGCCGTGTACCTGGAGGCCGGTGGTCGGCAGCTGTTTCGTGACACTTTGTGGACTGGCCCACGATTCACGAGCCTGGTGGCTACGTGATGGAAGTCACGCCAAAGCTACGTCATAGATACTTATCCCAACTGCGTTTTTACCCTGCGAAGCGGCCTACGAGACTCAAATCACGTCCGAAACATGATGAAATGTCTATTTTTAGACCCCTGTAATGCGGTTATTCCCCGGCTGTTTCGAGTATAAGAGGGCCGAATCGACAGATTTGAGGGAGTTCGTTACTGGTAGTGCTAGAGGAAGGTGCTACGCCTGTGGAGAGAGGCTGGTGAAGACATCTTAGTGACGTCAGAGTCTACTGTGAGGCGGCAGGTGGCTACCTTCGGACCAGTGTTGGGCGAAACAAGAGGACGGCTGCGGCAGGCTAACAGGCGAAGAGGAGGTGCGCGACGGGAGTCGAACCGAAGACCTCAAGAGTGAAGACAGCGCTGCACTCGGGGTGCTGCGCAGCACACGGCGATTCGTCACCTCTGCGGACTTTTAAGGTTGTACATTGTCCCTATTTGAGAGACTGTTGATTGGACATATGACTGAATTTTATTGTGATTTGTAGTGTTTAAGTAATTGGTGGTAGACATTTTTTGTACTTTAATTGTCAAAGTTAATTAACGTGTCTGTGTCACAGGAGTAATTTTGTGCATAACTAATTGTGTTGCGAAAGTTATAGTTGATTGCTGTTTGTGTTTTTGTAAGCTTTGAGAGCTAGTAAATCAGTAACTTAATTTAACTCTTTTATTTCTGATTGACCTCTATCCCAAAAGAACTCATGGGAATTGCCCACGTTTAAGTTTTGTCTCAAACTTGTAACACTGGTGTCAGAAGTGGGATAGAGGCATAAAGTAAATTCGATAATTTTTAATTTAATTTAAATAATTGCACACAATTACTATTTAAATAAATTGAGCCACTTTATATGTTTTGTGTTTAAATAGCAATTGTAAATGTGAATGTTTACTAGGAGCATGTCAGCAGAAATAGAAGCACTAAAGGCCCTCATTGAGGGAATGAGTGGCCAATTAAGTGGCCAAATAAATTCAGTAAATGCAAATGTTGATCCCAGCAGCCGCTCATAGTGTACGCCCGTCAACCGCCTATTCGAAGTAGATGTCTGCGGCTTTGTCAATGGATTTATTTAGTTCTAAAACTAACCTGAGTTCTCAATTCCAGAATTTCTACGGTAAATGCTGTTTTGATTGTTAAGACACATTCCATAGTATTTACCGTAATTGGCCATATGTAGATATCAAATTTTACTGTAGTTATACGGAGCAGAGCATACCTGGGGCTGTGTTTGGAGCGTTCGCCCTCCACCAAGGTGATCCTGGTACGATTTCCGGTGGGGTCGCCCCGAATTTTCGCATGAGGGAATCGTGACGAAACGACGCCGATGGTCGGTGGGTTTCTTCTGGGATCTCCCGTTTCCCTCTCCCTTCATTCCGGTGCTGCTCAATACTCACCTAACGTCATGTTAAGCGCTGACCAAAATGTTTATCTGCCTACGCACAAAGAAGTGGCACAGACGATGGTGGTTCATTTGATGCGGACGAACTTTGTCGCTCATTGACTGCCCGAGACTGTTGATACCAGCCCAGTCAGTGTCTGCTTGGCCTCTGCATGTTACGGCAGGTTTCCTATTGGCCTGAAAGGGCATTCGCCTTGATCTGATTGGCTGTAGACCAACGTGCTGTGTAGTAAACATAGAGGGGCGGAAACAGGAATCTCCAAGGCTCTGAGGTGAAGCCAAATTGAACGTGGTATTTTGACTCTAGGTAAAATGGCGGACTCTTATTTCCGGTTGAGAGACGAGAGCAATTATGCTAATTTAAACTTTATTACAGTATAATATATTACAATAATTATTGGCATTTTTTCCTGTGTTTAGCGAGGATATAGTGGAGCTATAAAGTAACGGATTTTATGCGAACATAATGACGGATTTTTAACATAATGTTGGCCACACTGCTGTTCGCCATGTTTTCTGGGGTCAAAACAGCCGTTCAATTGGGCTTCACTTTGGAAGCGTTTCCGCCCCTCTATGATAACTATATAGCTCGTTGCCGTAGACGTTTCCGCCATGTTGATGGCCAGAGAAGCCATCTTGCTGACGTGTGTGACTGAGTTTTCTACCGTCTCTATTACTTCTGTACTCCTGAATGTTGAGTGGCAGTGGAATGCTGCAAGTAGGTGGAACGAGGTGGTTCTGAGCCAGTGGCGCGACAAGTATGCAGCGAGGGGGGATAATCGACGAGGTGGCGGGCTTGGTCACGCGCTGCCCACGTGACCGAGAACCCACAACAAGAGACAATGTCGGCCAGGATGCTGCTCTCGAGCAGACGTAGGCACGTCTCTTCCTGGCCTCCCATCGTCGACACCTCACGACTAGCACCTCTTGTTTTGACAAGCACCGGCGTGCCGAACCTCTCAACTAAACAATCTTCCTAGCCGCAGAAACAAAATACTTTCGAACACACACAATTGTACTACACGGCCAAGTCAACTGTGGTCCCGGGAAAAATGTGTGTACTATCAAGGTCAAACCAATGCTGACGGTCTATCTCTGCGTGTTACCAAAGTGCGCCATATTGCAGCCCGTAGCATGCGATGTCCCATACCAATGTTTATTTGTTGGAAATAATCGTCCTCCCCACCCAAGCTTAAGTACACAATTCCCTATCTTCTACTGCAATATGTCAGCGTTCAAATTGGTAATGTAACATAAGAGCAGCATTAACAGTCTAGTTCTTTTATAACGTCTGTGGGTCCAACTAAGGTTAATTTACAATTTAGAAAGATAAATGTTATAAATTTGTCACAGGGACAATTTCTGGCTTGAGCGCTGGTATCGGTAAGGTCTGCAAACTGACAAATCTCGGAGCTTTCCTGAATTTTAAATTACATTAAGTTGATAATTTAAAACTACAAATTGGTTTCTTTTAACTTTAAAACTAAGTTAAATGACTTCTGTCATTTCCAAGTCTGTTTAGATTTAATTTTACTACAGTTTCGTATTTTCTGGTTCCTTAGCGAAAGCAGCGAAACTAACGGTGGGAATTTTCCCTGTGCCAAACTCGTCCATAAGAAAACACATTTCCTTTCTAGCCTGTAGTAGAATTAACCTTAGTTACACCCTTTCCCCTCTTCAACCAACTAACCCTCCCTCCAGGTTCGAATCGCTTGATATCAGTGCTATTTCTTTACTGCCCCTCTCTCCATCTTCCCCCCTCTCCAGTCTCACAGTGATACTAGCGCTCGCTTCATTCCTTGCACAGGACCACAGATGACTCGTGTGTATTACGGTGGAATATTTAAAGGCTGTAAGTGCCAAAACCATGTTTTCGAGTAAAGGAATAAAACGGCACTGTGAGAGCCTACCGACACATCAAAGGGGGCGCTCTGCTGACGCTTATAAACATTTATTGGAGAATTATTGGATGTTAAGGGGCTAGCCTACCGCCATGAAAGTTGTGATGTAGAGGTTCAGAAGAATCGTTTTTTCACAGAAAATATTAGTTGTGAGAGTGTATGTGTTTGACATGTAAAAGATATTAAGGTACCTCACACTAAGGGTAAATGGTTTCAGTTCTATCAGTTTCTTAAGTAATTAGAAAATAAAGCCTTAACATTCCAAATTAGTGCCTTTTCCAGCTTGTGTAATGTCATTATTTTTTGTAATTTTTACTTAAAATCATTTAAACTTAACAGATCAATCCTTTAGCTTTCGATCCCGTGACCTTGTAACAAGTGAAAATTCGGAGGAAATCTTGTTCTTGTAATATGTGTCCTGCGCAAATATGCAGCCAGTGTTGTGGAAAATTGAAGGATTCGCGAGACAGAGCCGAGAGGACAACAGAGAGAGCGAGAGACAACCTCCTCCACAACAGGGGTTGAATCAATCCCGCTTCTGTGGGGGTAAACTCCACGTCCATGAGGTCGAACGGCCGCTAAGGCGCTATGTAGGCGGGCCCCTTAAGAGCAGTGTGTACCGGTTCCAAATACCAGCGTTTGACGCGTGAAAACAGCGAAGCGATATGAGCCAGAGTACCACGCTCGAAGAGAAGCATATCGCCTCTATTCACAGCGCGCAAAACTGGCATTCAGGATTTTTCCTTGTCTTTTTCTTATGGCAATTTAAGTCGTGACCCTGAAATTTAATTTTTGGATAGTATGAAGTAAATACCGATGCATGCTTCTCGTTTTGCGCTTTACGAATTCAGCTGGTATTTTCGGAGTTACGGCAGTATGAAAAAAACAGTTTTTAGCCATTTTTAAATTCCCGAAAATCATGTTTTTAACGAGCGTGCTGATATTTTTCAAATTATAGAAGCTAAATTCCAAGCGCGTGTTTTTTCGTAGATAAACTCAATAGTAATACGTTAAGTTGTTTTTACGTAAACTGTAATACACATAACATGCTACAGTACCGTCCATGCGCCAGGCAAAAAAACAGAACTTCCTTAAATCACATACCGGTACATGGAATA
Source organism: Medauroidea extradentata (assembly GCA_003012365.1). Classification (NCBI taxonomy): domain Eukaryota; kingdom Metazoa; phylum Arthropoda; class Insecta; order Phasmatodea; family Phasmatidae; genus Medauroidea; species Medauroidea extradentata. Next base: position 1,091 of record PNEQ01082391.1, on the reverse strand, counting down.
TTTTAAAGTACGAAAACAAATTTTTTCTTATTTGTCACGTAGATCCTTTATATTTTCCACTTTACATTTGCGTGTAGATGTTCTTCTTTTGAACGTACTCAATATCTCGCATTTCCTCATGTTCATACCAAGACATAGACTTTGTTGCTGGAATGCATTTAACTCAAGGGCATTCGTTTTCACATTCTAAAAAAAGATTTCTGTACCACATCGATTCCAAATTAGATTTGCAGCATGTATTTTTTTTGTCTTTAATGAGCGTGGTGTTTCTCTGTGTGAGACAGGAGCGGTAAAATTGCCGTTGACCGACGTGTGTAATGTATTGTTGCGTGCCATGTACCTGGAGGCCAGTGGTCGGCGACTGTTTCGTAACACCTTGAGGGCTGGCCGATGATTCAAAGCCCGGGTGGCTCATAGTGGTTATCCCGCCGAAACTACGTCATAGATACCTGTCCCAACTGCGTCTTAACCCTTCGAGGGCGGCCGACGCGACTACAAGCACATCCGAAACATGATGAAATATCTATTTTTAGACCCCTGTAATGCAGGGAACACCCAACTGTCTGAGCTAGTATAAAAGCACATAATCGGCACATTGGAGGAGAGTTCGCTATTGGTAGTGCTAGAGGAAGGTGATACGCCTGTGGAGAGAGACTGGTGAAGACATCTTGGTGACGTTAAAGTCTACTGTGAGGCGGCAGGCGGCTACCTTCGGAGCAGTGTTTGGCGATACAAGAGAACTGCTGCGGAGGGCTGACAGGCGAAGAGGAGGTGCGCGACGGGAGTCGAACAGAAGACCTCAAGAGTGAAGACAGCGGTGCACTCGGGGTGCTGCGCAGCACATGGTGAGCCATCACCACTTCGGACTGATATAAGGTTGTACATTGTCACAATTAGAAATACTGTTGATTGGATATATGACTGAATTTTATTGTGATTTATAGTGTTTAATTAATTGATGGTAGACTTTTCTTGTGCTTTAATTGTCAAAGTTAATTAACGTGTCTGTGACACAGGAGTAATTGTGTGCATAACTAATTGTGTTGTGAGAGTTCTAGTTGATTACTGTTTTGTGTATTTCGTAGCTTTGA